>JAXGGA010011101.1:0-43851 GCA_038373865.1 Uloborus plumipes
TTGGCGGAGCAACACAATGTTTACTTTTTCCTTGTCTATGATTGGTTCCGAGTTGCTGAACGCTGCAACGATAAAAGAAACAAATTCATTCGCGAAGATGATAAAGTTCTTCATTTAATTTCAATTTTCGAACTCAACTGCAGCAGTTAGTTCCAGAACTTTTTTTCTCGTAATTACTAAGCATAATTTTACAAAAAAATGGTATTTTCTTTCGTGCCAAAATTTTTACTGCGAAACTTGATTTCTAGCAACAATTCTGGAGCTGAACCACGGACTATAGCAAGGAACCAGACGCCAACAAATTATTTTTGCCTTTAGGTAAATGAGAAAAAAAAACTGGATCAAAATAAAAAGCTAATTGGCAATATTTAACTGATGTTTTATCTGTTTGAAAGTACGGTGCTACGTTTAGTTCAAATTATGGTGTAGGAGCAAGGGGCCCCGCGCCGACAAGCATAGCTAGAGGTGGATGGCAATTTTTAATATTTTCACCAGTAACGTAACGAAAGGATAGGTGCTTTCCAGTGCCAGATTTATGGGGGAAATTCGGTACCCGTGCCTCGACTGCCAACTTCAGAGGGCAACTCACGGAATCAGAACGTTATCATAACCTCCTTGACAAAGACCAAAAAGATCCTAAAATTCCACTCAGACTTTTAGTCGCGGAAAATTTCCAGGTGAGAGCACCCGATAACTTCCCTTCCCCCTCCCCAAATGTCCCCATCACCAAAGATAACTTGAAATTACAATATTATGACTTCAGAATTCAGAGCACTTCTGGAAGAATACTAAATTTCTGTTTCTAAATTCTGATAAATTTCCGAAAATTTCTGGAAGAATTGTCTTTTCCCTAACAACGAGGTCAATTGCCTAAAATGGCGTTTTAGGGATTTAAAGTTTTCGTAGAGATCTCTTCCCTCCCGTTACCCTCTATCCAAAACAGCAACCAGAGAATTAGGGCCCACAATACAGAATGCTGAGTTGATGAATTTTTCTTAAATATTCTTTATTATTGAAGGGAAGTGAAAAATGCGCTTTGTTAGAACTAAGCGATTTTAAGAACAAAAATAAATAAAGTTGGGGAAAATCTTAATTTATTTCAAAAAGAAACCACTACACTTGAATTTTTCAACCGATATAAATTATTGGTCAATTAATATTGTGCCCTTCTCCCCTTTCTTTCATCCCCCCACCTTTTTTCTTTTTTTTCTACCGCGTCTAAAAATAAGAACGTGTTCAAAGTGTTACTTCTCCGAAGCCTTCTTCCCCTAAAAATCATTAGGGTGTATTTTAAATTTCGTTTCCTGGGTTTCAGTTTCTAAAAATTTTCAGGGAAGATTCTTCAAACACCTAAAAACATCGAAAATCATTTAAAACTGCGCTTTTGGAACTTCAATTTTGAACAAACTTCAATGCTCTTAACGTTACTAAATAGTCTTACACTCACGCAATGGCGCATCCACGGGGTAGTTAAGGGGCTCAAGCCTAGGGAGCTAAGGAGCAAAAGACAAATCCTCTTGACAAGACCAGGGAAATCCTAAAATTGCCATATTGCGTCTTTAATTTTTTTTAAATTTTCCGCTAGAGGTTATCCACAATCCCCAACTTTCTGTTTAATGCCGCAAGATATAATTTTGAAATATTTTCAAGGACAATTTCTGAGCGTGTGACTAACTTTTGGTCAAGTTATGGGAGAAGGAAAGGGTATCCGTTCCTTCTCCCATAACTTGGCCAAAAGTAGCTTAAAATTAGTTTTTGAGGGAACAATTTCAAAGCATTTCTAGTAAGAAACCTCCATTTAATATCAAGGCCTTCCAAGAGAATATAGCTGCGTTTTCAGCACTATAATTTCCAAAATTTTAAGGGAAGAGCCCTCAAACAAATGGGGGAGTTGGAATTTTTTTCAAAGTGCCACCCTCCCCCTTAAAAATATTCTCTCGTTTGGGCCGCTGCCTAAAATGTCTTCAAATATCATTTTAAAATGTATATTTACAGGAGAGTTCCTGAATTTCTCGCCCATTCCTCTGACATTACCGAAGATTGTTTAGAATAGCATTTTAAAACCTCCACGAGGAAAAACGTCTAGAAGAGCGCTCACCCTGCCATCCTCTAAATTACTATATTCTAAGCTTGGTCCCATTGGCCCTCTCCAAAATTTAAATATATATACCCCACTATTTGCCTTGCCCTATTACAACTTAGTTCTTGGGAATATAATCAAAAATGCAAAACGCTTTTTCAGATATATGAAACGGATATATAAATAGTCTTTTCATCATCAATGAAAGGCGCAAGGAAACGAAAGGGTCGGGGAAATAGCATAACATAGAAAGAAAGGTTGGTCTGTAATGGCTTATTTTAGCAAGTTAGTTTTCTTTTTTTGTAAAAAAATAGTGAAACAAAAAGTTTTCATTTTAAAAATAGTTACATTCATTTAAGCCTGAAACTAAATGTAATCATTGTGCAAAGGGGGCCCCGCCAGCGTTATCCAATCGGGCCCCGCATTTGCTAAGGCCGGCCCTGGCTGGCCAGGGAAGAGGCTGCACCTGCTGCGATGCAAGCAAGGATTGAACAGTCCTAGTGACATGAGGGTTGGGCATTATCCTGCTGAAATACAGCACCAGGCAAGCCTTTAAAGGAAGGGGACAGTTTGGGGCTGTAGAACTTCACTGATATACCGGTTGCAGTTCAGGTTATCCACAGTTCGCAGCAATTGAGATCGTCCGTGATATGATATAGCGCCCCAGACCAGTGTTCCTCCACAGTTTCCCCTCCAGGCGCTCCTCCACTGTGACGTTCAATAATGCACTCTGGAAGGTGGCGTTCGCCGGCACAGCATCGGACGCGAATGCGGCCATCATGGTGCCACAAATTAAAGCGGGATTCGTCAGAAAACACAACATACTGCCAATCAGCACGCCAGTCCTTATGCTGATTGGCACATTGTAGCCGCAGGCGGTGATGGGTTAGAGTGAGCGGGATCCTGTATAAAGGAGTCCTTGCGAGCAGTCCACGCTGCAGCAGGTCGTCTACGAATTAATGAAGCACACATTTAAACACCTGTAGCAGTAGACAACTGTACTGCCAGTTGTCTGGATGAAGCTATACGGTCCCTCAGTACCATGCAGATCGGGTGTCTATCTTCGTGGGCTGACGTCACATTTCGGGGTCCACTCCCGGATTTTCGAGTTGTCCGACACTCGTCCATCCACTGCTTCCAAACACGCATCACTGTGCTGCTGTTACGCTGCACACGAGCGGCTACTTCACGATACGACAATCCAAGCAATATTTATAACGAATCATTTGCAGTTCCACACATCTCGCCAATTTTACTTCATGCTTTTAAATTTTCTGATAACGCAACGCCAAATCTGGGCTCGGCACACGCTGACACCTGATTGGCCTTGCTTTTGCTCCTTTTCTATTCAAGCTCTCCCGGTACCTTGGTTCTTTCTATTTCTTGCTTGGCACTAAAGAAGGAGGCTTTATGCCTTTAAAACATGTTTGCCGATTTTTAACTTCACCTATATGTGATTTAGACGATGCTTTTTGGTTTTTACTCAAGACAGTCCAGCTTCAGGAAGGTCAATGATCCTCTACCGTACAAACTCCGTAAGTTGTTGAAACCTCGCTCTTTTTTGTCTTTGAAGCCTTTTTCTTAGTATTTTTTCTATTATTGGATTTTAACACTGATGGTTAAACGACCTATTGAAAAAATACGAAATATGGCCTCAAAAATTCTGTCTTCTGATTTTAAGTTCCATTCTCATAAAATAACCTGAAAAAGGTAGGTATCTTTTGGAATTTGCAGCTTTTATTTTTGTAAAAAAAATCAATCCACAGAGTAAAAAAAAGTTTCAATGGATCATTAGTTTTTTACTCTGAAAAAGTGAGGGGGCAGTCGCCCCCCTGTACGAGCCCCCTATAGTGAAAGATATAAATTGAGTTTTTCTGTCTTTAAATTACTTGAAATTTCCCGGGAATCTTCAAAATTTCCTACTCAGAAACCGGTTCTTTTCCATCCTTTGCATTTTGCAACACTAGTTGTAACCATAGAAGTTTAAAATTGCATTTTTTAGATTTTTTTTTTTTTTTTTTTGTAATTTAGTACTATTTTCTTATGGGTTTGATCTTACATTTTACAAGCTCATTACACTTCTATATTATACCCTTTATTGCTATTACAGTCGACGCTCGTTATAACGACCACACGTTATAAAGACCATCCCAATATAATGACCGGTGAGAAAACTCCCGACTGTATCCCAATATACTCTATGTTCTACCTCTTACAGCGACCATTCTTTATAAAGACCGTTTTCTGTAGGACGGAGACGGTCGTTATATCGAGCGTCGACTGTATTATTATTACAGCTTGAGATAGAAACTTGGAGTAAGAGACAAGGTGGTAGTTTATGTCTTTGCACCCTTACAGGGATGAAAACAGCTCACAGTCAAAAGAGGAAAAATTGCACGGCTTAAAATTCGCATAGATTTTTTTTCCCATATTCTGCGAAATTAGTCATGCAAGATTTTCTCTTAATTTGCGCAATGAAATCAAAAGTAAATATTTTTAAAAACTCTTAATTGCTCATTCACTATTTATTTTCACGTCATTCACAACAATGTAGAAAAAAAGGAGAGGTTGAAATTTTGATGAATTAATATAGCATGGTCTTTAGTTTTTTTTTTTTTTGATAAATTTTAAAGATCAAAATAATTTTCCTAATTTTTTGACAAAGATCTGGAATATTTTCACTGAACTTTCTTAATTTCTACTTCCTACAAAGTAAACCAATGTTTTTGCAGCATGCCAAAATAGAGTACATAGTTCGCAGATAATTGCAGGTCATCCTTGAGATTTCAATCCTGTTGCATCCTAAACACATTTCCATTATTTTGGAAGTTGGGAACAATTTCAACCGCTACTTCTTTAAATCAACCTATTTTAAGCTTCATTTTAATAATGAGTCTTTTTTTTTTTTCCAAAACTTGATGCAAAATAAATTGTTTGATCGCAGAAAGAAAGAAAAAATACAAAAAACGGTAAATAGCGGATCCGCGGAAGATTTTCATCCCTGACCCTTAGAAAAAATCGTGGATTCGGCACGGTACAATTCAGCTGTTTTAGTTTAAAAGGAGATCCAGAATCAACCTTGGCATAATAATTAAATGACAGTTGAAAAATATACATAGCAGGACCATTATTTAAACTCTGTAATGGGCATTATTTTGAATACAGAAATTTTTATGCTTGCTAGAATATCATGTTTTGCATTCTTTAACAAGTCTTTTTCTTTCTAAATAGAAATAATAAATTTGCATTTTTGATGATTTTTAACTCTATAAAAAAAGTATTTAGATCACTATATCGTCAAATCCTTGAGTTAAAATGCAGAAAACTACATAATATCGACTCGACATCATTGAAAAATTTGCCCAGTTAGTTTGATAGATAAGAGAAAAGGAACATAAACATGAAAAATTCATGTTTCAAGAATAATTCATTTAAAGGTTTCATGCAATGAACATGATGAATGCATTTGAAAGAACAGCAAGTTCTGGTGCTTTTCTTTTATGATAAACAAGTGTGCTTTTGATTGGAAAGACAAAAGTTATAACTTTTCAATGATATGAGAAAGTAAAAATCAAGTTTTGGTCAAAATTGCCTTACCCGATCCTCTAAAGCAGCGGTTCCCAACCTTTTTCTCTTTGCGAACCCCTTGTAACATCGGAAAAAATTCGCGAACCCCCTGGTCTTAAAATAAGTAACATGTAAGAATACAATAAAAAAAACACTAAATTTGCTTTTCCTTTTCGTAGCAGCTGATTGCAATATGCAAAAATATTATTTTAATATTTTGCATATAATTTTAACATGAATATTCTTATAATATATACTGATTAATAGAGACATTAATTCATTGAAACTGCAGATACAATAAAAATTATAAACAAGTTATTCAAAAAAATAAATTAGTTCTTAAAACATACTTTGATTTTGAAGAAAAAAACTTAATGGGATTCTTGTGGCTGCTTGAGGGAACAAAGGAGTTGATAGTTGGGTTCGATGTCTGAAAGTCTCAGTCTCAGATCAGGCTCTGCATTTAGTCTATTTCAGTATTTATTTTTCAGATATGTGTATGAGGAAAATCCTTTCTCACAAAGGTATGTACTGCAAAATGGTACCTACACACAAAGACCAATCTATTCCATTTTCTTCAAAATAATTGTTGACCAGGTCGAAAATTGTTTCTCCAGTTGTATTGGTTTTCAAAGGTTTTGCACACAATATATCTTCTTTAACTGTATCACGAAAAATGTGCCAGGCATAGACAAGCAATATTGCAGCGTTTGCTACATCAGTCGACTCGTCAAGCTGAATTGCAAAATAATTCAGTTTTAATCTTTTCAAAAGCTCTCTCTCCACATCATTTGCTCAATCAGTAATTCTGCACGACACGGTATTGTCTGATAGCGGAACAAGGTCAATTTTCTTTGCAGACTTTTCTCTTAGCCTACACATTGCAATTTCTTTAGCACACGGTCCAATTAAACTTTCTGCAATTGTATGTGCCTTTCCAGATCTTGCAATTCTGTAACTGACTCGGTATGACGCTTCAAGAGCCATTTTATTATCTTCGTTGGATGTTGAAAAGAACAAAGATACGCTACACTTTTTATTACATTCCAGTTTTCTTTTACAAGGGTCATTGCGCTTTTAAACGGTCAAAAAGTAGGAAAAGTAGGACACTTCTACAAAAAGTAGGACAAGTATTTTAATGAAAAAATATGAACACTTAAAAAAAAAAATATTCAAAAAACATCATCAAAATAGAATTGATGTTTACATACTTTTGCCTTGCCAGCACATGTCAACATGTCATACATGCAAAATAATTAGAAACAATATCGGACTGTCGATTTTAGAAGCAGCAAGTAAGATTTCCAGCTGTTGGTACATAAAGCTTTCTATTTTTTTTAAAGCTATAGCCTTAGTTGTGCAAAATAATTAAAGTAGTTCTTTCCACTGACAAGTTTATTAATTTTAAATATTGGTTTTTGCTTTTCGAAGTACTAATATACAGATTGAACGAAATAATTTTAAAATGCTAATGAAGAATAAAAATTATAATAACTTTCATGCAGAAAAGTGAAATATAACATGACAACATCTTATACATAACATTAAAATTAAAAATTTCAGAGTACTGCCTACATGTGTTTCAGCCTCTTTCAATGCAAAAAAGTGAGCTTTTATCGACGTCTTTTCATCTATAAGCTCATTGCATTGAAAAATGCAACCTTTATGAAGCAAAAACATGTGTATCCACAAATCTGCAAGGTGTTGTACAGTGAAACGTTATTTTGAATTGCAATAGAAAGTATGTTTAAGAAAAATCAATATTTTATCGTCAAATGATCAGTTTGCTTTCAGTTTCTTTGATTGACTTGCACACAAATAGTCCAACATAGTAGTCTTTCTCTTTTGAATTACCTTTTGCTCATCCCTTATATTCTCCAAATTTGAGTCACTTTCTTCCAATTTCTTGCATGCAGCTTCTAGCATAGTTTGTGCAATCCTTAATCCCTTCTGATCCTTCATTTTCATTGCACTTTTAATTTTTTCATTAGCATCAGAAACCAAAGATTTATAAACTTTAACTTCTTCCTTCGCCTCTTGCTTATCTAACAATTTTTCCATCTTTATTGCTTCTTTCGCTTCAAGCAATTTCTTCTCAAACAATATCTTTTTTGCGTTTTCCTTTTCCTTTTCTTGTTTCATCTTTTCCTTGACATCTTCTTTTTTCTTCTGTTCAGCCTGAATTCTCTTTTCTTTCTCTAGTCGTAACAAATATGATTTATGAGCTCCCCATCCCATTCTTATGAAGTTTTTGGTAATTGGTACTTTGTGATAATGATAGTTATACTGTTTAAGGCCATCTTTGGTAGACTGCATACTGTTTATGGATGCTTCAGATTCAGACAGACGGACTCTGTTATTAGTCAGATACTTTGATGTTTGCGAGAATCCCCGTTCAACATCTACATTCCCATGAGGTAAAACAAGAGCAGCTTTGACAAGTCTTTCTAATTCGGGATATTTAGGGGTATCAAAATCATCTTTTAAAGTAAAGATCTTCGCCCAATAATGATCAATTCTCCGTTCCAATTCTTCGTTTTTGAAGTATTTTCCATTCATCTACAATTAACTCAATCTTGCAAGTGGGAGATAGTGTAACAGCATTTGCTAGATTTTTTATCGACTCGACTGTCCATGATTGAACCCTGTTTTTATGGCTTAAACATTTGCTCTCTCCAGTGGCGGCTCGTCCATAGGCGCTAAGGCACCCCCCGTAGTTTTTCAAAAAATACGCTTTTAAGTTATTATATCATTCACATTTTTATTTCATTCTGATCTCGAGTGAATATAAATCATCCAAAATCCATAGTTGGTCATCGAAGGAGATTCACACACACTACGGCCTCAACTCAGGCGCGGATCCAGAGGGGGGGTCATGGGGGCCATGACCCCCCCCTTAACCGACCAAATATAGCAAAAAATTGCATTTTTGGGACTTATATCACGAAAAAACTGCCAAAATCCCCCATTTTTGCACAAAAATTGCACTTTGACCCCCCCTTTCCGAAAATGACCCCCTCCTTAACCAGAAGCTGGATCCGCCCTTGCCTCAACTAAAGTGCGAAAAAAAATTCTACTTTCTGTAAGGCGCTGCACAGCGAGTAGCTCCTTTGAGCGTGCTGTAAAGCTTTCTACGCATGCTCAACGTGACGTGCGGTCAATCGGGGGTAGGATTTTTCAACCGCGCCGTGGGCTACAACCGGTGCAGCTCCCTGAGATGCTCTAGTGACCGATTACTCGCATATGCATGCTGAATATTTCTTTTTCTCTGCTTTAAACTAAATATTTTTCAACTTCAGTAGTGTATGAAACGATAAGTGTTGAGCATTTGTCGGGTATTTCTTTTTCACTGTTATCTTTGTTCGAAAAAAATGCTATTAAAAAAAAAGTGGCCCTGTTTCGGATTTTAACATTGCCAACGCTTCGACGAGTAGAAAGTTCTCGTACCACAGAAAATTAAACAAAGACATTCACTCGAAACAAGTTTGATCAATAATATCAAAAACTTTAATGAAAAAATTAAAAAAGAATTTGGAAAAGAAAATGTGCTTTGTTTTTAAACAATTTTAAAATGTTTATTTATTTTTTGCTCATTTGTTTGAATTGAGTAAATATAAATTATGTTCAATGATTATTATTTCAATATTGGTTCGTTAAAAAAAATTTTTTTTAACGCATTCACATACGCATGCATTTTTGTTACATTAAAAAATTGCAGCACCCCCAAGTTTGAGAGTCACGAGCCGCCACTGGCTCTCTCTCAATATAACGTTTTCTAAAGGAAACTTTCCTCCCAGCCACCACATCCGGTTAAACCCTCATCAGGGTAGGTACGGTGGTGACTGGTGGGGTTTAAATAAATAAATAAATAAAGGAAACTTCATTAAATATCTTGTAAGAACATGGTAAAACCTTCTCGTGTCATGGAGAAGTGTTTTCCTTGAGCTCGATTTTACCTTTTTCACTCTTTTTCTGGCTTATACACCGATTTCAATTGCATCATAATTTAGTTCACTTTTTATTAAAGATGAAAATGATCGGAAAAAAACGGAAACTTTCGGGAAAAAAAAACGTTTTTTTCCGAGGAGGTTTATTTCCACTCCGGAAAAATTGAATTTTTCAGTAAAATGAAATTAAAATTTACAGCATAAAATGATAAATTTAGAATTTATCATTCTTACGCTATTTTCTTCTTCACCACCACCCCTCTCTCTTATCATAATAACCTCTTGCTTTGGTAATGCAAATTGGACGATATTACAATTTGCCTATACATCAAGGAGAACTGTTAGAGCTGAGAAATTTTAATATATGAACATAGTTAAAAAATAAAACTTTAACTAAAGTTCAAATTTTAATCCAAAAAATATTTGATCACACTTGTTGAATGCATATGCATATTTATATACTCATACGGGCAATTCCACGGTGTCAGACGTAAGAATTGCACGAAATTTGCTTTAAAAAACAATAAATTTTGCTGGTATACAATTTTGAAACTGACCAAAATATTTTTTTACATACTTTCCCATGTATGTAGAATTATTAACCATGAAAAGAATTTCTGATAAATCATTTTATTTAAACAAAAAAATTTTTCAATTTATGGTGTCGGACGTATCAGCTGAATCTGAAAAATGAGAGTAAAACTAAAATCTAAGATTCAGGTCAATGGCTTAATCTGTAATATTGTAACTACTTTTATGCCAAAGAACAATGATGAAAGATAAATAACACAGAAAAAAAAATTTAATTTCAGAAGTATTAAGACTTGAAATATGGAATTTGGTATATTAGTGTCGGACGTAAACTCTTGGTGTCGGATGTAATATGTACAAAACTACATGGTGTCGGCCGTAAATAAAAGTTTTAAATACCAACTTAAATTAATTTTATTTTTGTTTGAATATTGAATAATATGGTAACGCTCAATACATGAGATATTTTTCAATATTACACTTTAAATATTTTCGTTAAACGTAAATTGTCCCTAACCTCCAATTGGAATAGGCGGAATTTTTTTAAAAATAATATTTTCTTTCAAGCACAAGATTTTATCCTACTTCCTCTGGCCGTTTAAAGTGACCTCCTGCCCTATGCATCACAGAGACTTCATTCTTTTCATGATTTAATTGAGTAATGCATCCTGGGTAAGGGACGGACTGACTCATACAGAACGATAACCCAGTCATTCACTTTAAGATTTGAAATAAAATCCATATCTTCAAATTCATCGGATATATCACTGTAACAAAAAGAGTCTTAAATGTTTTTGAAGAAGTTTCTGAAGTACAAATTTCATTGGTGGAATTTGCTTTTTGAAACTTGGAACTACAAGGATTTTCTCCAAATATTGGAGCAAAGTTGCGGAATCCTGCATAATTTCTTCAGATGATTTGTAGCGTACATGTATGTCTTTAATTAATGACGAAGCCATAGATGCATACTTTCGTGATGTACTGATGAACACCTTTCCTGCTTTTACATTTCTCCAGACAGTTCTTTTTATTGTACCACCTATGCCGCCGACAACCCCTTTCCCATGGTACGTTGTGAAAAATCCCTGATTAATTTCACACCGCACTTCTCTTCAAATAAATAATAGTTGCAAAATAAATATCTTTGTTAAAATTCTGAACAGGGTCCATCTGAAAAAATTTGAATATTTTGAAATATAATCAAAAAGGTAACTTACTAATTTATGTACAGTGATTTTAGTATGATCTAAAGTATCAGAAATTATGGCAAAACTTTAGCAATTTCTTTGGAAATCCATGCCTGAACTGAAAAAACTATGGCTTGGACATATGCCCAATGTGCGGATTAAATCTCATTTTCTGTAAAATTGCAGCATTTTCAGAAAAATCAAGCTGCATTATTACAACATTTTCACTATTGACTTGATATTTTAACTGCTCAAAAGTCTAAGCTTGCTCTTGTTTAACTTATGTTTGAATGAGAAAATTTCATTTCTCTTTTACCAGTTCCCCAAAAGCCTCTATAAGTACTAATAAATTGTATTTTTGACACTTTATCATCACCTTTTTGCCACTGAAACTATCGTATTGAGGTAGATTGGATTAATCTATTTCCTGATTTAGAAGAAATATTTTAAAGAAAGAACAACTATTAATAAAGACATTTTTAATGACTACAGTGCAAAAAAATTAGATTACTACAGCCCCTCACCTTTTCTGTGGCAATTTAGAGTAGTCCCATAACTAAAACAAGGTACTGAATGAAAAAAAATTTGGTGTCGGACGTAATTTTTTTCTTACCTCCCACACCATGAAAAATACAATTTTTTTTTTTTTTTTTTTGAGCCAGATAGAGATTGAAAAATCCGACTTGTTTTCAAATTTTAAAAGAGCAATAACTGTGTATGCAAGTTAAATATTTCTATATTTTTTACGAAAATATTCAAAAGTCCGCAATTACAATATAAATTTTGCGAATCCCCCCGGGTTCGCGAACCACCGGTTGGGAACCGCTGCTCTAAAGTGTCTTCAAATTAACGAGGTTCGATTGTATTATACCTACTGTAAATAGACCGAAGTGTTATTCTATAAATCACAACAGAAATGAAAAAATCATACAAAGTATGTTTTTCAAATTTGGTGCCAGTAAATTTTGGGATTATGAAAAAGTGTGTGATTCCTACTACACAAAAGTACATTTCATGATCATCAAAACAACTGTATTTGCGATAAATTTTGAAAAAAAGTTTCATGGAAAAATTGAAAAATAAAACTTACTTCTGCGAACGTAAAAGATATAGATCAACGTGACAGTTCACTTTCAGTATCTTTTCCTTCGATGCAAAACACCGTTTTTCCTTCGATCTCTGAAATTTTTTAAAGCGTTCACATTAACAAAGAACAGTAACGTTCAGTTTGAGTTTGAACACTCTTATTTTTTTTTTTAAATCCGTGTAGAACGAAGAGACGAAATTTGTAAATGAACACTCAAATTATTTGTAAACCAAAATTTTGGAAAATGCGAGATGGACATTAATTGTATCCACGGTTGCAGTTAAATACATAGATGTAACTGATAGAAAATGTGGGTTTCTATTTAAAAAAAAAAAAAAACATGAATAATTTACAGTCATAAATATCCACTTACAATCACCTGACGCACCCTTTTTATTTTTTTATTACCCTTTCTTTGGAACTTATTAGTCTTTATTGATACAGTATCGAATATTAGTATATGAATAAACATTAAGACACTCGCCAAAAATAGCGAGAAGCAAAACAAGTTAGCAACCTAGTTCTAAAATGTTGCCGATCAAGATTTAGCCATTTAGCAGCTTTTTTTAACGGTTAATGTCTATGTTTACGTGCGAAAGATAGTGTGCGTGTTTCTTATCATAAATAAAAAATGCTGTAAAAGTGTTGCGTTTGGAATTTTCATTTCTTTTTTCCGTGAATTTGAAAAGAAAGATCAGTTCAGTTTGAGCGAAACCAAATCATGAATTAAAAGCTGAAGCATATCATGTAATTCATTGAGACTTTTGTGGACTCTACTCATGGATTAACATTCGTTCGATAGGTGTATTGGCAGTAAACTGATTGGTCATTCAGCTTTATATATTCTTCAAAAAAAAAGTAAGTTTGAATTTTTAATTAGTCAAGATTTTCGACGCAATATATTCATTGCTGTTTCCTTTAAATTCTCCATAAAAAGTCATGATGCAAAACTTTTTCTTTAAATCTTTTCTCCCATGTTTTTTTTTTTTGTACAGTCGTCCCTCGCTACTTCACGCTTCAACTAATTCGCAACTTCAGTACATCGCAGGCATTCTGTTTTTTTCTGTAACTTTTTTATGGGCTTCTGTATACTTTTTCTTGTGATAGAGCAATAAATTTGTTTTTTAAGTTTAGTAAGCTCTTCTGGGGGCTCTTGCAATACTAGTTGAATTGAAGTGTAGGGCATCACTATCTGATTTTATCTGTTAGACAAAATGTGTACCACTATGATTGTTAGAAGATAAATACATTTGTTTGCTTTTCAAACAGTACATAATACCTTTAATAAAGAAGAAAGAAGGAGCGGGGGGAGATACTGTCACTAATTTGCGATTATTTCATCATCATGGAACCAGTTGCTCTATTTTCATAAATTAATTGCAGTGTAAGAACTGTGCACCGTACAGTGAAGCACCGTTTATACGTTTTTTTCATTGAGTCGTTTTAACTCTCGGTCCCGGCAAAGTCCAATACATATTAATGTTAAAAAAATTCTTTTATATGCTTTCCTGAAATCGCAGTTTCATTTATATGTTTTTTAAAACCTGAGTCAAAAAGAGCGAGAATGGGCGTGGGCAGATAAATGTTTTACTGAAAACAATAAAGAAATGCTTCACCATTGGTGGATTTTTGTCGTCAGTGGATGGCATTTTGTATCGAGCCCTGCATTTTGTATCCAGCTTTTTCCATGCTACTATTTTCCAACAGTTCTAAAAGGAAGCATGAGTTTTGCTGATGTCTTTTTCGGCCCGACACTATTGATTTTATGTCAAGCTATCATTGCTTATAAACTTATAAAATATAACCTACTTTTGTTAGCTGAAAATAAATGAACTTTAAATATTTAACGAATTAGTAATGAATTGATTTTTAAAATATCAAGCTATTTCTCAAAGAATATGTTTTATCAGAATTTTAAAAAAATGATTTGTTTCCAAAAGAGCTAAAGTGTCTTAAGTAGCAAGTTTCCGCAATTAAGCCAAGGATAAGGCAGAAAGAACTGTATTTTCGATATCGAGAACTCAATTATAACCATTCAAAGACTGCAATTTGGTCCTTATTAGTGACTCATTAATTTGGAATAGACAATTACCAATCTGCAGGCAGATTGCTCTCAATCTCCACAAGTGGACTGTCAGTATATTTAGACTTTCCAGTAGGGATGCACCGAGTAGCACTTTGGCCGAGTACCGAGTTGCCGAGTACCAATTGTTTTTTAAAAAATCATTGACATACAGTGGTACAGGGTTAGAAATCATTACAAAATTTTACTGGTCTTCTCAACCAGTGAACAGGAATATATACTGGTTAACAGACAACATCACTGGTCCACCTTAAATCAGAAACCACATTTTTTTCTTTAAAAAAAATGGTGGTCCTTGGATTGTTTATTATTTTTATCGTGATTCGAGGCTAATTTTGCTGGTCTGGAACCAATGGACCAGCAGTAAATTCGAACCCTGACATATGAACTGATCATTGGAATGGACCTCTATATGATAGTTCTTAGAACAAATATCCCACTGAATTTAACTAATGCATTGTTTAAAATATTTTATTTATTTTGTCTAAAATTTAAAAAAAAAAGTTATTTTTAAAATGAAACTACATTAAATGAATATCAATTAAGTTGGAATTATATTAATCTATTATTGATTAGTTCTAATTCTCTAAACTTGAATAATTTTTAAAAGCTTTTGGGGATATTGAAATAAAGATTTACTCTATTGAAGCGTTACAAACTTCAATATTTTCAAAATTAGCTTGAAAGTTTCTCACTAGATGGCAGTATACGTAGAATTCAGTTGTATTGTAAATGATTGCATTTTATATATATATTTGCATATTTTTAATTGTTGAAAATTGTGTCTTGAACTATTCAATTTTCTACAACTACTCAGTATCGTCCGAGTACCTGATCCAAATTTGGCCGAGTAGGCCGAGTACCGAATATTTACCCAGTACTCGGTGCATCCCTACTTTCCAGATTACAAAAATGTTCAAATGAGACAATGTTCAAGGTTCGTCAACCTTGACAAGTTTTAAAGTATTTTATTCTGTAAGCTATGAATAAATCAGGGAATAGTAAGTGGTACCAGCGCATAAATTGAAACATTTATTTCTTACCAAAAGTGTATTTACAAAAAGTGTATTCTGTTTGTCCAGCGATAGTCATCGCATAGGTGTGTGGCGTCGACGTGGAGAAAGATCGAATCTGGCAGTAACTGTGGGACGCCCCACAGCTCGACAACGTGGCATAATGGTTTGGGGCGCTATTGCATACAATTCCGTATCACCTCTAGTTCGTATTCGGGGCACTATAAAGGCCCAACGATATATAGATAATGTACTGCGGGTGGCAATCCCCTACCTTCAGGGTCTGCCAAATGCAATTTTTCAACAGGATAACGCCCGACCTCACAGTGCTCGAATCAGCCAACATGCTATACGAGGTATACAGATGCTTTCCTGGCCACCATACTCTCCTGACTTGTCACTAATCGAACATGTGTGGGACGTGATTGGACGCCGTTTGCAGAACCTGTCACTGCCTCGTTCAGAGGACGAACTGTGGCAAATGGTTGAAAGGGAATGGAGTGCCATCCCTCAGGACACCATCCGCAGGCTTATTGACTCCATGCCTAGACGTGTTTCTTCGTGCATCGCTGTCCGCTGTGGTCCTACTTCTTACTGAGCCGACGCCGTCCTCGCTCTAAATTTTGCTTATTTATTTTGAAATAAATATCACTTATTGTTCCATGCTGTCTCTGTCTTCTTACCAAATTTCATCAATTTCTGACCACTCCTTCTTGGTGTTGCATTTTCAATGTCGAGCAGTGTATTTGTGTTAAACATCTCACATATATTACGTGCTAGCATGTTTGTGTGTAACGAAATGACGCCATATGATTTTCAGTCCTGATCAGTTTATAGAATGGCACCCATGACCAGGGGTGCCCACAGGGGGGGATTATGGCGCAGCTCAACTTAGTTGCGCCATCAAAATTTTTGGGGGAGGATTTTTTAAACTTATTTTTTTATTTACATTATTTATTAATTTATTTTTTCAATTTAAATTATTTATTAACTTTTTTAAATTTTTTTTTTATTTAAATTTTTTTTTAATTTAAGTTTTTTTTTTTTTTTTTGTGCGAAGTTAATGTCGAAAAAATATTAATTTCTTATGGAACGATTTGTGTCTGAATTGTTGCTGAGTAATTAGAATAAGACTGCTAAGCAGGGGGAAAAAAAGATAGGCTATCAATTCAACTTCAGCATTACCACTGACACCATAACTAATCTCGGCTCAAATGCAAAATAGGAACTTCCAGCCTAAACATTATTTATTAGTGGAGCCTGGAACTCGTTATTTGCAACTCATTATTTGCGTGAATGTTTTAGCTGCTGTATTTCACCCTAATAAACAAATAACATGAACAAAATGACATTTTTTTATGTATACATATACCGTTTTACAACTACAAAATAATGCAGTTTTTCTGCTCCGAAGTCATTATTATTATTTTTACACTTCAGTTCAGTTTAATCTTATAGATGATAAAGATTTCTCAATGCGGAGTGTCACAATTTCTGCCTACCGTAATGCTGCCATATTAATGTTAGATGCGCTGTTATCGACTATTTTGTAGCAGTTTGTCGCGTTCATAGTAAATGACGGTTCAAGTTTTGTGAAAATTTAAAAGAAATCCTTCGAAGATGCCTAGAGCTCTTAAAACTTCGTTCAAATATAAATGTTTAGAAATACATTGCAACACTCTGCACAGACAAGACAAATGGACTGAACATTGTTGCAAAAAGCATGCATATAAATTTAGAAATGCTTTTCAAGTTTATCTAATGCATGTTTTGAAATCTAGACTTGTTCGTTTTGCTGTGATTTGATTAGTTGACAACAACAGAGAACGACAGAGTATATTAAAGTTCAATTTCCAAACATAAAGAAAGTGGAGTACTTTACTGATGGGATTTCGTTAGAGGAGCAGCATGTTCATCTATGTTGGAGATCTTAAAACCAGACCTAAATAATTATGTCGTTTGCGTTTATGAGGAGAACTAGTGGATTGGGTTTATGAACAAAATTAATGAAGGAGAAAACGACATCAGTTATTTTTATGCACCCACATGGACCTTCTGAAACTTTCTATTGACCTGAACGATAAGATGAACGTCTTGTTCCCCTTCAGCATATTTTGTGCCTGATTGAAGTTCCAGAAGAAACATCACATATGAGTAATTTTTATAAAATCGGATCAGAATTAATGGAAAATATTAATGAAAGGTGGAATACTTTTAAAAAGAATTGTTAAAATTCTAGAAGTCAGCATAGCAACGTAATTTCTATCTGCAAATAAGTGATTCGGACATTTAGTTAATATCATTGATTTGAATTATAGTTCTTCAGTCTCCACTCGGAACACCGTTTCTCTCAAATTAGTAACAAAGATGGCAAAAGGACTGACTGTCAAGGCAAACCAAGTAAATCATTCCAAACAGGGACAAATGATGTTCTTATCAAACATCGTTTTGAAATTTGTGGAGCTGTTTTATGAACGTATAGTTACTTATAAAAGCAAACAATTATTGGTTAAAACTATCAAACGTAATTTTAAAATATATAACTACTTACAGCTTATTAAAATCTGTAAGGGGAAGCTTTCTGCCCATAATTATACTAATGTACACTTCCACCTAGACGTCAGAAGTTTTCCTTTGGATTTGAACTGGAGCTACAGAACACCCATCAAAGTTGTAACTTCCCGTTTTCAGAAGTCATTGTAAATAGTAGTCGAATAATATTTATGTTTAAATTAATATTTTTACCTATCACTATATTCATTATTCATGCTCTTAAAGTGCTATAAAACAGCTTCTATGTGTTATTGTATTATTTTGGGTCAGTAGAAGACAACTTCTTACTGATTTCGTTACTTTTTAAATACGTAATTTTAATCATCTCTAACCTAAGTTAAACTCAGAACCCCACCAATTTTATTGCATCACTTTCTCTCATTTTTACTCTAGTTTTCGGTAATATAATGGGTTTTGGTGGTTTTGGAACGCTAAAAATGTTATTGGGTGGTTTCTGAACCCATGTCAGTGCTTAAAATTATCTTCAATTTTACTGATTACTGATTTTTAGAGGTAATTTAATTACTTTAAATCTTAAATCTAACTACATAATCCAATTAACAGTACATTTCTGAACAAAATGCAAAAAAAATTACCCCTCTAGCATAAAAAATAACTGTTTTACAGTAAAAATTGTAGATGTATGTCCGTCTGCTGGATCTGCAAATTTTGTTAAGCAATAAATTTTTGACAAAACTTTGAGGGGTTGCCATTCCGAAAGTAATTGATATATTAATCTAAAAATCTGCAAATAGTCTTATATCCATTGGTAGAACAGTTTCACCAAGTTTCATAAAAATCTGAAGACCCATGGTGCATACCCCTGGATGATTTGACGTGGAATGACCCAAAACGAGTCCAATCGTTCACTATTTATCTACCAACTTAATTTGCATATGATTGGGCATCTGGTGATGCCAACCTAAAACTGCAAGTAGAGTCAGAAGAGTTGAGAAGCATCCACCTATTTTGAATACCATTGAATTTCATTCTAATACATTATATTGCATTTGGCATGAGAACTCAATCGAACATCGTATGAACGTCGTTTTACGCTATCAAAATATATTTCTCTCTGCAGTTAAAATTTTAATCTCAGAGCAAGTTAATCTCTTTTAAATAAAAAGGAAAGCAGTAGCTGTTATGAAAATAAAGCGAAATTCATTTTCTCAAAATTATAGGTGTCTTGTATTTCAAAATATTAATGTATTTAATAGACGTGTTATGTTGAAAACACACATTTTCAACATAACACGTACAAGCAAAGAAAAAAACTTATGAAGAGCTGTGTTGAAAAAAATCCCCTCAATTTAAAACTTTAAAATTTAACATGTAGAAATATACATAAAGGTGTGATACGTAGTAAAGGAAGTATTGTGATAGCAAAAAAAAAAAAAAAATTAACTCACATTTGGGTCCAAATTTTGATTTTACTCACCTTCGAATGAATGTTGAGTAGTTTTTTTCGACCTCTCAGCACGTGCATATGTACCTAACAACATATAACCAGCCGAAACATCCTTTTCGACCACCCCCGTGTTAATTACGACGAGTTTTCTCGTGACGTATGTATGTATGTGCGTATGTATGTCGCATAGCTCAAAAACTATATGCCATAGTAGCTTCTAGTTTGGTATGTAGGCTCTGAGAGGGGTTTAGTTGTGCACCTCCCTTTGTGGTTGCATTCGAATGTTCCTAAAGGGTTGTTTTACCCTTTTTTTGGGGGTAAATGTTAATTTCAATGCAGATTTAAGTGATATATGAATTGGCACGACCACTTCGCGAAATATCGCCAAGCTTGTAGACGCCAAGTTGGCGTGAAATTTGGCGATTTTTTTTTTTTTTTTTAATTTTTAAATTTGAGTTCAATTTGGCGATATTTTGCAAAAAATCTACTAAATGCGGCGATGTTTAGAAAATTAATCATTGTACAACATTTTTTTTTTTTTGCCTTGTTTTGTGGCAAACTAGTAGTTTAAATGTTTGAATTGTTATCTTGCTCATTCCAAGCACTAACTTAAGGCATCTACTAAGAAATTTACACGGAGAAGGAAGTAGTGTAGGGTCCATACTAGTTTTTTTTTTTTTTTTTTTATAAATTGCTTCTTATGTCGCGAAACAGAACAAGAGTATTAAAATAGAGAATTAAGGGGAAAGATTTATAGCTTTTTTTATCTTTTTTTATAGATGATGCAGCATGCTTTTGATGAAATGATGCAGTTTAAATTAATACAATTAGTTAATTGAATCAAACTCCATTGAATCAATAACTTTCATCAATGCTAAGTGCACAAAAATTCTATCCCGTTTGAACCCGTTGAACAAAAAACTAACAAGTATATTCAGAATCTTTGTAATGTCTTCCCTCTTGTGCTTTCAAATTTATTTTTCATGTGCACTAATTTGTGCCGTTCTTTTCAGAAAGAACCTCATCTGATCAGACCTTACGTTGGATTTTAAACAAGCGTGTAGTGAGTTTCAACTCAATAAGTATTCCCGTGTGTTTATTCATTCAGTGAATATTAAGTTGAATCCTGGGCAACCTACCAAACAAGAAAGATTTCCCAGCTATGCTCATTTACTGTTTTGATAAATATTTACCATACCAACATATATTTGAGAGTTTTCACCTAGAAAAAAGTGTAATCTTCTTCGCAATGATCGAACCTGTTTTCAAACAAGTAATGACTAGTTAGAGCATCCATTTTTACAATTTAACCGAATTTGTGTAGGCTAGTTTTACTTTTTTTGCAATGGCATGCAATTTGAATATTAAGAGCGAACAAGAAAAATATTTGTGTGGACATTGCTCAAAAGAATTTAATGACGCTTCACAGTTAAAACGTCATCGGAGAAGACATAATAGGAAAAGGCCTTATTCGTGCGACTCTTGTTCACAAACATTTTCGGATGTTTCAAGTTTAAAAGTACATTTGAGGATTCATACAGGAGAAAAACCGTTTTCTTGTGACTATTGTCCAAAGAAATTCACCCAATCTGGAGCTTTAACGGCTCATTTGAAGGTCCACACTGGTGAGAAACCCCATTCGTGTGATCATTGTTCAAGGCGATTCTCCCGAACTTCACATTTAAGGAGTCATTTAAAAACCCATACTGGTGAGAAACCCTATTCGTGTGAATACTGTTCAAAAGCATTTCGTCATACTTCGCACTTAAAGGTGCATTTAAGACTCCATACTGGTGAAAGGCCATATTCATGTGACAACTGTTCAGAGACATTTATTCGAGGCGAAGACTTAAAGGAACACTTGAGTGTCCACACTGGTGTTAGATCGCACTCCTGCGTCGCTTGTTCAAAAACATTTTATTGTGCTTCACAGTTAAGACGTCATCGGAGAAGCCACGCTATTGGAAAGCTTCATTCATGCGACTCTTGTTCACAGACATTTCCAGATGCTTCAAAATTGAAAGAACATTTGAGAGTTCACACTGGAGAAAAACCGTTTTCGTGTGAATATTGTTTAAAGAAGTTCACCCATTCTGGAGCCTTAAGGACTCACTTGAAAGTTCATACCGGTGAAAAACCCCATTCGTGTGATCATTGTTCAAGGAGATTCTCCCGAGCTTCACAATTAAAGAGTCATTTGAGAACCCATACTGGAGAGAAACCCTATTTGTGTGAATACTGTACAAAAGCATTTCGTACCGCTTCACACTTCAAGAGGCACCTAAGACTCCATACTGGTGAAATGCCATATTCCTGTGACTACTGTTCACAGACATTTTCAGATGCTTCAAAATGGAAAGTACATTTGAGAGTTCATACCGGAGAAACCCCGTTTTCGTGTGAATATTGTTCAAAGAAATTCACCCAATCTGCAAATTTAAGGACTCATTTGAAGGTCCACACTGGTGAGAAACCCCATTCGTGTGATCATTGTTCAAGGAGATTCTCCCGAACTTCACATTTAATGAGTCACTTGAAAACCCATACTGGTGAGAAACCCTATTCGTGTGAGTACTGCTCAAAAGCATTTCGTCATACTTCGCACTTAAAGGTGCATTTAAGACTCCATACTGGTGAAAGGCCATATTCCTGTGACTACTGTTCAAAGACGTTTATTCGGGGACAAAACTTAAAGGAGCATATGAGTGTCCATACTGCCGATTGAACGCACTCGTTCAAAAACATTTTATTGTGCTTCACAGTTAAGACGTCATCGGAGAAGCCATGCTATTGGAAAGATTCATTCGTGCGTCTCTTGTTCACAGACATTTCCAGATGCTTCAAAAGTGAAGGTACATTTGAGAGTTCATTCTGGATGAAGCAAACATTGTTATAACTCACTTAAAGATTAAATAGACTCTAATCAATTAAAACACTTAGGGCCCTGCTTCACATCAGCAGAAAACGCGACCGAAACCGAAGGCAGAAACCGAAAATCCGGGTACTTTCCATAGAAATACCATTTAATCCGTTTTATGTTTCTGCTTTACGTCAATGTGGAGCAGGGCCCTTACACATAACTTTTTACTCTCGTTTTTTTTTTTTATTTGACCCGCCACTCTTGGCCGTGGTCGCTCAGCATCTTCTCGTTTTTTCTCCTTTTGGCGCATGCTCAATAACGCTTTTTCTTTCTGGCGCGCGCAGGCGCCAACACTGGAGAAAAACCGTTTTCGTGTCAATATTGTTCAAAGTTCACCCAATCTGGAGCTTTAAGGACTCACTTGAATGTTCTGTTCATACTGGTGAGAAACCCCATTCGTGTGATCATTGTTTAAGGAGATTCACCCCAAACTTCACATTTAATGAGCTATTTGAAAACCCTTACTGGTGAGAAACCCTATTCGTGTGAATACTGTTCAAAAGCATTTGGTCAATCTTCACACTTAAAGGTGCATTTGAGACTGTACAGGGGGTCTAGTCTCTGCCCATACGTAAATTTACGTACGTTAATCATGCCGTCAACGTACGCACGCATCGTAACGAACTCTGATAACGTATGCTGATAACCGTACGTGCGGTAACTGCGTAGTCTCTGCCCAAATATTCCGAACGTACGTTAACATTCGGCGTGTTTACGAACGTACTGAAAAATATTAAGCCACGCCTTTATTCCGATCCAAATCGGCCAATCGAAAATTAGTGTTTCAATCGGCACGAATCGTAATCGTTGACTTGGCAATGCTCGGCAGACAACGCTTTTACTTTTGTTTTCCATTGTTTGCATACACACAGACCTTAAATACTATTACTTATGAGAAAAGACAATGGGTGTCACTAAAAAAATCATCGACAAATATTGGAATTTAGATAAATAACAGCGGGAGTGTATTTTGAATAGTCAAAACAATTGATTTCATGATTTATAAATTATTGTTTTTAACATATATACAGATTAAAGCGTATTGACTGTATGGCATATCATAGAATATTGCATCTATCACCATTTATCTATATCATCATTTAAATCATGATGGTCATTTGACAACAGCTGAATTGAGTTTTATAAATCGGGTCTTCTTATTTTCAAAGGCAATAAAATTATGTAAAAACAGGAAGATATTGCAGCTTCACAAAAAAAGTAATACTGTTCCTGAATTTGCCGACACGGGTCATTCCATGTGAAATCAACACACTGATTCAGACTTGATGTCTCAGATTTTCATGATTTTTGGTATGCAGCATTATATCATAGACATATGAAAAAATACCAAATTTCAGTTACATAGCCCAATTATTTTTGAAGTTATAAATTTTTTAAATTTTAAATTTCTTTGAAAAAACACCATACTTTAACACATTAAAATGCCTATAGGCTCGCAACCAGTGGTGATATTAACCTGGGACTGGTCTCATTTTAAAGCTGTTGAATAGGGCTTTATTATGATATGCTACAACATAGGGGTTAAATTTTTAAAAAAATTTAAATTTTAAAATTAAATTTTAAATTTTAAATTTTTCAAAAAGTGGCAATTTTAAAAATTCCAAAAAATTACCAAAAATTGTTTGTGATGTCTTAATACATATTGCAAAATTCTATGATGGGATCTCAATGGGATCAGGAGATACAGGGCTTCAGAAATACACGTTTTGTGAAAAATACCAGAATTAGTATCAACAGAGGAAATTTTGTACAGTTTATTGAATGAAACAAACAACACATATCAATAAAACAAGCAGTGGCTATTACTTTTAATTTTTTAAATAGAGGAATATCACATAGACACTTACCATTCTCAGCCTTATTTTATGAGTTAATTATTAACAAATTAATTTATGAAGACTTCAATTGTTGGAAGATACCCACACATTTGTTTAGTTCACTGTCTGGTAAACTGTATGTTCGGCCAGTCTGAGTGGTGGGGTTCACTTTGCACATTACATCTGAAAATGGGATCCACAGTGTGTCAGGTGGTGTGGGATATATAAATGAGGATGACGGACCTGAAGGATGGAGGAATGTAACTTGCACTTGACTGCTGTCTTCATCTTTATCCAGAACATAACTCAACCACCAAGTCTCATTATAGATAGATGTTATATACCCACTAATGTCTGAAAATGATGTCTGCTGAACGTCCTTCAAAACAGGAAATATGCTTGAAACATCTGCAGAAGAAAATAACTTTGCATTTACTTTGGTTCCACATCTGAGAGGTATAAAGGCATGAAATTTTTGGGTTCCTGATATAGTTAGAGCTGTATCGTACCGGTTAGCCAGTTGTTCTTCAGTTTTAATGTATTCTTCAATGGTCACAAATACAAAGTCGATGTTAGCTATGTTCTTATGTGACCATTCAAATAATTGCCTTGCATTCGTGATTTGATCCTGATACGGTCTTTGTAGGCTTGCTCTGGCGGCTAGTCTTTTTACTGTGGCCCCGAGCCCATCGCATGGACCTTTGCCATGTGCTGTAGCTGAAAAGTGCCATTCAGCCTCAGCTCCAAAATCTTGCTTGTAATTACACAAGTTAATAAAATTTTTTTTATTTTTGTATTGGGCTGCAGAGCCATCAGAGAAATAAAAGAATTTTTTGACAGGTCTTTGAAATTTGCACTTCAAGTATTCCATCAATTTTTTCTGGAACAGGTAGACAGCTGTAGTGTTGTGGTTGAGGCAGTCTGATATTATTACGAAATTTAAATGCTCAACTTCCTTCTCTTTAAAATATACCACAAAAGGGTGAATGGTTGCCTGAGTATTCGACCAATGATATGATTGTGCCTCGTCTTGTATAATAATAGAATAATTCTCAGAAAAGTCACAAATAACAGCTACTTCACATTCCAGAAGATTTTCCTTTGTGTGTCTCAAAAATGCACTTTGTTCTTTTGCTATAAAGTGATGACGAAGTAAGATAGGAAGTTTATTACAAAATACATCAATAAATTCACTAACCGGTTTTTGGATAATTTCTAAGTTACATCGATCCACAGAGATCCACTGTCTGTATGTGATAGTCTCAATTGCATTGTCTTCATATGCTTTTTCCAAAAGTTCTCTAATCCCTCTGGTACCCGGACATGACACACAAGTTGAAAAGAAGCAGTCAGTTGATGGTGGGGGGCTGCAAACCATCATTTGCAGGCAGTCCTTGTATGTTTTTATTTTTCCATCTGTCATTGAGCTCATTCTTCCATTTTCAAACATAAGCTTCACATTCTGATGAGTAGTGCACACACAGACTGAGTGTGTTCCACTCTGGCCTGCTAGCACACAATTTTTGGGTTTCAGCTCTGCAAATTTAGAAAATCCTACTTTTACAGCTGGGAATTTTTCTTTGAAAACTTCATAGGCTTCTTTTAAATTATTAAGCATCAACCTTTTTGCAACATGTTCTTTAATACCTGTGCTGTGGTCTTTCACTGATATAAAGTCCTTAATCCCCGGCATTGCTCGGCTTATTTCGTCACTTGTATAAAATCCTTTCACAATATCAACGGTATGCTTTGATAAACTTTTTCCTGGTTTCATATCAGGACCAGACAAGGCGCCCTTTTCTTTCAACAATGTCTTGGCTTGTCGAACTAAATAGTTAGGGGCTGAAAATTCCCGCATTACTTTCCTCACACTCCAGCTGTCAGGCATAAGAGTCAGCAGTTGAAGCTTCTTCTTCCTACTAGTGAAGCTGTTGTACAGTTTTTTCACATGTGTAAAGAACTCGTCTTGTGAATCATCATTCTCTTCATCGCTCGATGCATTCACTAGCAGTTTTCTCTTGACAGCCACATTGATTCGGTTGGCCTTTTCAGTAGAGTAAATTTTTGATTGCATCCTCTTTTTGTCTACAGGCGACTCTCCCATCTCTAAAAGAGAGCTGTTAAGGGAACTCAGAGCTTCAGATTCATTTGAAAATGGTATATCTATAGGTGATTCTTCAATTTCAGTATCAGACTGACTTTCTTCAGGTACCTTGCTAGTTCCAGGGGAAGTTTCCCCATCTTTTTCATTTTTCAACTTTGTCAGCTGCTTCCTACAACTATCACAGACCACGGATAACTCGGATGTTCCTGGAATCAAGTCACACATCCATGAAGTAACACGTCTCAGTCTTTTTCTTGCATGGGAGTGATTTGGCTTATTAAAAGGGTTAAAGCAATCCATTTTTACTATCTTGTTAGTGGTATCCATCATGAAAGTGATAAATAGGGAGAAATCAGCAAGGAAACGTGCAGGGGCCAAGAAATAAGTTATCTTCTTGATACAACATCACATGAAACATCAAATGAACTTCCTACAAGCAACTGTGATGCTAAACTAGCTGTAAATGAGTGATCTTGTCTGCTTGACCAATCAGCTTATACTTGTGAAAAGGGGAATCCCCCCACGGAGGGAAATCTCCCTTTTCTTACAGTTAAAGGGAATTTCCCTTACTTGTATTCCAATCAGCTTTCACCTAGTTAAAGGGGTTTCCCCCAAGGGAAATTCCCTTTTTATCTGAGTAAAAGGGGGTTTCCCTCTACATGTAGGCAAATGAGAGGTTTGCAAACATGGTAAAATGAAGTAATCACTGCGTTTTATTAATATAATAGGATCCTGCACATTGCATAGGAAAATTAGTTCAAAAACAATAAAATTTTACTAATATGGTATATTATTGACAAAACATGTGTATCTCTGAAGCCCTGTATCTCCTGATCCCATTGAGATCCCATCATAGAATTTTGCAATATGTATCAAGACATCACAAACAATTTTTGGTAATTTTTTGGAATTTTTAAAATTGCCACTTTTTGAAAAATTTAAAATTTAAAATTTAATTTTAAAATTTAAATTTTTTTAAAAATTTAACCCCTATGTTGTAGCATATCATAATAAAGCCCTATTCAACAGCTTTAAAATGAGACCAGTCCCAGGTTAATATCACCACTGGTTGCGAGCCTATAGGCATTTTAATGTGGTTAAGTATCGTGTTTTTTCAAAGAAATTTAAAATTTAAAAAATTTATAACTTAAAAAATAATTGTGCTATGTAACTGAAATTTGGTATTTTTTCATATGTCTATGATATAATGCTGCATACCAAAAATCATGAAAATCTGAGACATCAATTCTGAAACTCTTCCAAAATTGTGTTGATTTGACATGGAATGACCCCGACTTGTCATTTCGAACTTGCCGAATGAGGAAAACTCTCATGACCTCCCTTCGGGGCTCCTGAATATGTATAACACTATAATATTTTTCAGAATCTAATTTAAAATATTTTTGTGCTGGATATGGAATTAAAAACAAGTACTACAAGCCCTAATTAACACAATTGCTAGGGCCTGATTATGGCACAGGCCATCTAGGTCTGGGACTGGGGCTTCATCTTCCTAAGGGGCCCCTAATTTTTTAAAAACTGATGCACAGCATTGAAGAATTATGTATTTTAGGGAAAAAAATAATTATTCATAAATTGAAAAATAAAAACAATCTCTTTTGATACTTAATTAGCACTTCTCTTATTTAGTTCATTTTATGGAAAGAAAAAAAGATTTCTTTCTTGGGAATTAGCTTTAAAAATCTTGAGCTAAAATGGATATAAAAAAACAGTATCAGGGCTAGACATAATGCATACAGTGCAACTACATAGGGCCTGGCAGAGCTCTATACAATGATCCCCAACAATCACCCCCCTCAGGGGTGCCCACAGGGAGGATTATGGCGCAAGTTGCGCCAACAAAATTTAAGGGGGGGGGATTTTTTAAAACTGATTTATTTATTTAAATTATTTATTAATTTAGTTTTTTTTATTTAAATTATTATTTTTTTTCGTGTGTGTGGGTGTGCTTGGAATGTGTGGAAGAGAAAAAAGGCGATTATATTCTGCGCATAATTAGTACTTTTAAAAAGTTAATACATGAAAAACTAATAGTTATAATTTAAAAAATAAATAAATAATATAAAAAAAAAGAAATAAAAGAGGAGAAAAAATAAAAAGCATAAGAGGGTTGTGAAATTTTTTTTTTTTTGGGGGGGAGGATTCTCGCCATTGAGCTTGGGGGGGGATGGGTAAATACTTTCTTCATTATTTTGCAAACAAAACATTTTTAATGCTTTTCGTCCATTTATAGAGTATTATTTAATTATCCCCCCCCCCTTGTATCGCAGTGGCGATACAAGGGGGGGGATAATTAAGGGCGGGGATACAAGGGGGCCAGGGGGCTGGCCCCCTTATATCGCCACTGCGAAAAAGATTTTTTTTTTTTGGTGACTTGAAAAGGCAGAGCACAGAAGGGGGCCTCTAAAGTATTGTCGGCCTTGGGCCTAAATTTTTAATTGACAGTGTCATTTATTTATTTATTTCGTGAGAAAATCTTTCCTCGAAATATTGTCGTTACATATCAAATTAAAGCGCATATAATTGTTATTAAAATGAGTTAATATGCAACTCTGTACCTCTCATAGAACTTGAGTTATAATATTTTACAACACTGCCAGCAAGAAAAAAAAATGTTTTTAACGAATTTCAGAAATTAATTACTGATTAATTATGAATAATAGATTTTTCAATATAAAAAAATAGACGTGAGGCCGCCCTGGACTTTTGAAACTGCCCCACCCTCCGCCTTGAGGTGTTGAATTTCAGAGTTGTAAAAAAAAAAAACTTTATTTACTTGACATAAAATGTATTTTCAAGGTAAACCGTGCAAAGCCCGGCCACACAGCGTTATTAACAAAGAACAGTATTTAATTCAATTGATAGATGCAATTCTCGCGGCCGATCCACCCTGCTGTCTAAAAAAAAAAAGTCTTCATTTTACATGAAAAAAGTGCCCCCCCCCCCCCCCAATCATGCCGCCCTGGGCTATAGCCCATTAAGACCATACGTAAATACAGCACTGTTCAAGGGTAGGATTCCCGAAAGTTACATGAAAATCCGAAACGGCCAGGTCGAGATTTCTTTCGTTTTTTGGTTGATTTAATATGGTTGAATAAAAGGAATCTGTGTGAAAAAAATAAACAGCAGTTTTCGTAAGGCGCGAACAAGATTTGCTACTACTCTATAAATGGACGCAAAGCATTAAAAATGATGTTTTGTTTGCAAAATAATGAAGAAAGTACTTACCCGCAAGTGAGCTGGAAGTCTTCCGGCGGGAAAACTATCTTTAATATCTTCCGTGAGGTCAATCAATCGCTAAATTTTTTGTCAATCTGAAAAGTCTAACAAATCTGCGATCTGAAAGCTCGAAAGCATTGAATTGGTCTTTAAACGCCATTTCTTTCTATTGTTTCCAATCTTTCAACGTCTTCTAGTTGCTAATCCAACGCAGCAAACGCGGCATCCATCTTGGATTTTAAGTACGCAAAATGGTTTTCCGCCTGAAAGAAGACGGCGTAAATTTTCCGTATGTTTACATTTTAGAGTACGTATTTTGCGTGCGGAAAAAAAGGGCAGAGACTAGCGGGTCTCGCTACATACGTTAAAATGACGTCACGGGTTGGTTTTGAATGCGGAGAATTTTTCCGTATTGGGCAGAGACTAGACCCCCAGGAGAAAAACCATATTCCTGTGAACTTTACTCAAACTCGTATTCCCATGCAACTGGCCCAAATGTCCATATGAGAGTCCATTTTGGTGAACACAGTAACTTTCTTGTCAGTTCTGCTCAAAAGCGTCTACTGTGAAATAAATTCGACAGCACATGTGAGACCATGTTAGCGTAAAATGTGCATCGTAATGAAGTATTTTGATAGGGACTTTCCTTGAAGACCATTCTTCTGCGTGAATATTGCTCCAAAGAATTTCAAAAACGAAAATGTAAAATGAAGTAGTTTATATGGAAGAATAAACCAAATTGAAACATTTACTTCGCATTCATGTGTTTCGTTTTGCTTCCATTTGTTTGTGTGTGTTTAATTCTTTTTTTTTATGCTTTAATCCTGGATTCGAAATGACCACTGGTCCCAGACCAGTAAAAGTTGCCTCGGACCACCATAAGAAATAATCTGGTCCTGGAGATCACCAAATTTTTTATCAATCAAAAATATTTTGTTATAATATTAAATTTAATGCAGGTCAGTGATGTTGTCTGTAGACCAGTATATATTCTCGTTCTCTGGTCCGAAGGGCCGGTAAGATTTTTTAATGATTTCTAACCCTGTATCGGGCCATCACTGCCACCGAAGCCGAGCAGCATACTCCAAATGAGGCCTTTCCGATTTTTATACACAACAAAAGAACCTTCTTAGATTTGTTGGAAATAGATCTATTGATAAACCCAAGCGTCCTATTGACTTTGTTACTAGCTATGTTGTGCTTTCGACTAAACTGGAAGTCTTGATTTGTTAAGACACTCAGATCAATAACATTATCTGTCCGACTAATAACTAAACCCTGTATAGCTTGTATCAGGCCCGTCATTTCAAGTTTTTCCAAGGAGGAGTCAAAGGGTGCAAACACCATGCAGTTTCTAGAAAAACAACAAAAACCACGCCCACTTATATGAAAATACATTAGTTTCAAAGTCAGGGGGTGGGTCAATTGACCCCCCTAAATGAAGGGCCTGGCTTGTATGTTTATTTCCATGACATTTCCCAACATTAACTTTCAAAACCCACTTGTCTGCCCAATAATATGATCCATGTCTTGCAGCTGATTTACTTGTTCACCATTTTTACTACCCCCATACATTTGACAACATCAGCTAAGTAATTCATGTTTTCATGAAAATCATTAATAAAAATAGTAATCGAAAGAGGCCCTAACTGCTCCTTGAAGAACCCCACTTAAGACCTCGTTCCCATTTCGAATGATTTCGCCTTACAACTACTCTTTGTCAGACAATTTTTAAGCCAAGCTTAAATTTTCCCTCCTACTCTCATATCAGCTAATTTGCAGAGTACATTAATATGCGGTACCTTATTGAAAGCTTTTTGAAAACTAATGTAATCAACATCTATGGGTGAATATCAGGAAAAGTGCCAATTTGACCATGGAAATTTTCAATTTTTAAAGATACTCAGAAAATAAAATTAATAGGGTATTTCAAACACACATTTGTTACATTTTTTTTTTTAACTAGGGGCATGGTCAAGGTGAACATTTACCCCTATTTTAGGGGAGGTTGTCTTTGAGCGTTACCGACATGATGAGAATGCTACCGATCTGACAAATATTGCAAATTTTACACTTAGTGTACAAAAGTAAACACATTCACTCACTACCTTTTATGTTTGAAAAGAAAATAATTACTTACAATATAATAATACTTACACAGCCTGAACGCTTTTTTGTTTCATAAATAAAATTAAAGACTAATGAAAGTTAATTAAAATTTAAATTAGTGCGACAAAGTTTTTTTTCAAACAGATAAATAGGTAAAAAGTTAAAAAATCAAAGTAAAATAAAATTCTTAACACAATCTTTAAAAAACTAAATTAATTCAAGACAGAGTTTTGCGGGGGAGGGGGATTTGCACTAAACTGTTCGTAAGTTTTCCATTTAAAAACAAAATTACATTTTTGGGTGTAGTAGTTACGAACGAAGGTCAAAATATTGATGTAAAAGAAAATAGGGTGAAAATGGCAATAATTTTGTTTGAAAACACAAATTTTGCGGAAAAATTAATGTTTTTGAAGCATTTAGAAAAACAATAAATAAACTGCTTCCAATAACGGAAAATTTGGCGATGCACTTGAAATTATCTTTGTTCTTTAAAACTCAACTCATAACACGAAGAAAGACTTGCAAAAAAACATCGGTAACGCACGCATCAGTTTCGTAATAAACATCTTCTACTTCGGCGCTGCCGACATGACAGATTTCCCGCAATATGATAGCTGAACATCCCTAATTAAAGATTCGAAAATAAAAACGCCTTATTATGCCCATGACGGTAGGTTTCTTTTCCATCACGCAAAAATAGATTGAAAAATTACTTTATTTTGTGTCTTAATTTCCGCTGCCGACATGACACTTCATTTGGTAGAAACAGAAAAGTCAAGATTGAAAAAATCTTACCTGTAATTCAATGCAGCCGAAGTGAAAATTTTCTATCGAAACTGAAGCATCACATATTAGAGCTTCACCCAGCGTAATTTTTTGGCGCCAAAAAATGTTTTGTCTAGATATTATCATTCCGGAAGTTGGCTCACTCGTCAAGTTATGAAAACTTGTGACGAGCAGAAATTGCTTTTTTTTATCGATCTAAATTCATTTTATCTAAAACACAAGAGGTAATCGTCATAGATGAACATAAAACACGTTATTTCCTTTAGTATTTGTTTCTGCTGCGATGTTTTACAATACACAGGATTTTTTTGAACTTTGCGATTCGAATGTGTTACGCGCTGCCGACATGACATTGAAGCAATAAAAAGAGTTCTATTCTCACCAGGGTTGGGGTTTTGGACGTCAAAAACTGGTTTTGGACAGGACAGGTGGGGTTTACTGTCGAAAACTGTCCAAAAGTGTCTTAAACTTTCTAAAGCATGGCAAAAGGGTTTTAAGCTGACTAATTTCTATTAGCTGTAATATTGATAATACATACATCTTAGTTTCTTAGTGTTAATTAGTTGTAATTAATTAAAATTTGACAATATTTAATTATATTAGTAATTTTAATTATACATTAAAAAATGAACAATTTACTCATAACTCCACTGCATAAAAATTTCATTAAATAGGAATTGGTAGTACTGTCAAAAAAGCACTCTTGAAGCAGATAATTTGTACTACTTTTAAATTTATTCCTAATACTTTATGAAATAATTAAATATTCAGTAAATGTCGCTGTAACATTCTCAAATGTTGTGTATCCTTTTAATTAGTTGCAAAACTGATATTTTGCATTTAAGTCGATTATTGTACCGTTTGAACACCCTCATTTGCATTCTATATTTAAAAGAAGTTTAGCTAGAATTAAAAATAAAATAATATAAACTTATGAGAACTAATTCTTTTTTTAATGAAGAATAGTAACTTCTAAGTAGCTAGATTAGTATCAGCTGAAAATCTAATAAATGTTTTTATGTATATATTTAAATGTTTACATTAAATAAATTAAATCTTAACTTCAAGTATAATTTTGTTCTTTTGATATTTGTTCAAAATATAAAATTGTACTAAAAATGTAGTTTTGGACAGTTTTGGACACATGGGTTTTGGACAGGACGGTTTAAACCATGGTTTTTACCGTTCTGTCCAAAACCTTGCCAACCCTGATTCTCACAAATTAAAGTAAAAACTGAAAATTTTGTCATGGATTGTATGTGCGACACAGTTTACTATTTGAAAAAAGAAAAATACTTGGTTTTTATTTGAAGTGCTTGAGAAATTCATTTGTGACTTAAATTAGCACTTTTCCTGATATTCACCCTACACACAATTTTCGTGATATAAAGACATGGTAAACTTGTGAGAAATGTAATGAATTAGTAGCACCCGATTAACCTTTCGTAAAACCATATTGCAAACTAGTGGACTTGCAATTAGTTTCTAAGAAATTCATAATCTTGACTTTGATCAACGTTTCAAAAATTGAACGAACCACTGAAGCCTGACTCACAGGTCAGTTATTTCCTGCATGGACTTTAGAACCTTTCATGAAGATGGACGAAATGTTCAGTCCTTTGGCACGGTCCTTGAATTAGTAACATTTACAAGAACATCCGCTATCTCCCTTGAGGTTTAACCTAGGTATGAGGTGGAAGCTCCCTATTTGAGATTTGTTTCTTTTTTAACTTGTGATTCCATACATCGGAAATTTGAACAATTAGTATCGTATGTGTCTTCAATTTCGATATTCGCTGGATTTTTATTATTAATGATAATACAGTGAACTTTCACTTATACGCCGCCTCATTTATGCGCCTTTTTCACTTATACGACGATTTTGAATGGTCCCAGCACATTCCATACAGGGTATCTGCTCGACCTGGACTTTTCAAATCCATGACTTTCCATGACTTTTGTGAACAATTTTCTATGACTTCCGATTTTAACTATTTCATTTGACGTTAACATCAAAATAGAGCATTAATATCAATATAGAGTGTAAGACAGTGTACCTTTGCTTTTCGAAAATATTCTTTTTTTTTTCGGCTATGCAAATTTATAATTCACAAAAAAAAAATCAACGAAATATATCTGAAACAGATCATGTGCAAAAATTTATTGATACAAAAAAATCAGTACAAGGATTTAGCAACATTTAAAAGCCAAAACAACTATTATCCCCCAAAGCAGAAGTATGAAAGTGTGAAAAATAAATTAAATAAATGCGTCACATGCTCTATTGTCTCGCTATATTGTTAGTCAGGTGACGAAGCCTGCGCACAGGTACAGTTACGGCAAATTCTCCGCTCAACAGGTTTCAACGTTGAGTATTCATCTGATTGGTCAAAACAATGCAACTTGTTTGAAACTGTTAATGACTAATCAGATTGCACCCAATAAAAGATAGTGCACCCCACTATCTTGAAAATAAAATTAAAGTACTTTTTAAGGAAGTCTAAAAAATTTCCAGGAATTAAATTCTGAGGAAGGGTCTGCACAAAAATCAAGATTAATTTCAAAAGTGATATAAATGTAGATGAACAGTACCATGTCTTTACAGATGTAATGTGAAAAACTTCAAAATCGTGAAATGCTTTTCATCAATATGAAAAAGAAAATTTTAAGGAAAGGTACATTGGAAGGAAATAATACTTTGGTTTATTCAAGTGTAAATTCAAAGGAATGGTAAAAATGGCAGGCATCAACATTTTCCATTTATTCAAGAATAAAAACAATCAGGCAACAAATGTCCCAACTAATCTTTTTTTTTCCATGAAGAAAATTAATAATTTCAGAATAAGACAAGGATATTACGTGATCACCCTAATTTGACAGCGTTATTCTGTGAATGCAAAATGTATACTATGCCCCCCCCCTCATTCTATTCTCTTCCCCCCCTCCAAGAAAAAATGGTGATTTCTTCTTTTGAAATTAGTTTTTACTCTTTTTTTTCGAACTCGAGGAAAAACGTGCCTGTATTTTGTGATTAAATAAACAAATGAAAAGTCAAGAAAGCACTTTTTTCTTAAAAGTTCGGTGTTTTCTTAAAAACTATTAGAAACCAATAAATTGGTACAGCTAAAATTTGAGTTCAAAAATAAATGAAGTATTAAAATAAAATTAACAATGAGAATATTTAAGGTAGCACAATGTAAAAATAACTTCAGAATATCAAAATAATTGAAGTTTTTCAAGATGCAAAAGGATTGAAGTCTTGACGTGGCACGCCATTTTCGGCGAAGCACGTGCTCAATGTTGGAATGTCAACCAAAAAAATAAATAAATAAAAAAGAAAAAAAAAACCATTACACACGTATTTCTATCCCTGATATTTCTGAAAAAATGATCATGGAAGCAATAAATTCGAAAAATAATTTTAATTCACCGGACAAATCTAAATTTTGTTAAAAGAAGAAAAGTAAGTCCCAGAAAAAAGTAATTTTCAGAAAAGCTCATGTTTAACTAAAAAAAGATATTCTATTGTATTAATATCCAATCCTGATTATTATATTTTTAATTTGTTTTAAAAACGAAAAAGCGGCGCCTAACCGCGAACTTTCGACGATTGCCGATTATGCGCCACAATAAAACTTCTTGAGGTATGTTTTTTTTTTTTTTTAATTTTCGTCTTGGAAAACGGCTCCCGATTTCGAAATCCCAACGATTGCCGATTTTTCGATGAACAAAATTTTTTGCACGATCGTGAGCGTTCGAAGATCGCTGATTCTTCGGCGCATTTTGTACGGAAAATAATATTTTTGAAGTTTTGAAGTACATTTCAAAATTTTCAAGGACTTCATACAATTTTCAAGCACTTTCCAGGGTTTTTTTCCAGGGTGCACTTTCCAGGGGAAAGACCAAATGAAATTCAAGGATTTTTCAAGGCCGCGGGAATGACGATAGACGTATTTTCGTTCTTCCGAGATCGGTTGAAATAACCGGTCCTGAGGGCTGAATCCATGATAAACAGTCAGTTTCCATTACTTTTGGACATTTTTCGCTGAAATCCATGACTTTCCGTGACCAATTTTGATCATATATGAAATCCATGACTTTCCCTGACTTCCCATGACTTTCCAGTTGCGCGGACACCCTGTCCATAGCAAAATAATGATAGTATCTTTCGTTTATGCGTCGCTCTAAAGATAAATATTTCACTTATGCGCGGAATTTTCCCTAAAATTTATGAAAATTTATTTATTTTCTTTAAAAAATAAGCATTTTTCTTTACTTTACTCTTTAATCTTTCACCTTTATTGCTCACGGAAGGCATTTTTTCCGCTTGAACTAGAGTTCGGAGAGGGACAATTATCTATTGTGCATCATTTTAAAGGGAACAGTTTGTAATTAGGTGTGCTATAACTTTTGTTTTCTCTTAATCATTATAGTTACGTTACAGTAATTGCTAAACTGTAGTAATATGTCCCTTTTCTATAGAAACATTCTTATTAACTTTCTCATTAGAACCTATGTTGCGTTTTAGTCCTTTATATAGTCTTGTTCTCTCTCACTTTTGCGCCTTTTTCTGTTGGTCCCTAGAGCTGGCGCATAAGTGAGAGTTCACTGTATTTTTTTTTTGAAATCTTTTTAACATGGTAATAGCATAAGTGATATAATTAAGCGCCATCATCCAAGGCCCAAATAATTGCTAGATCTTCTCGGTTTGGTTTGCCATATGATGTGATGTGTGTACGTCGTTCGATGGAAATATTTTAGTTTTTAGCAGGGGTGATTGTGTTCCGGTATTTTACCGGATTTCCGGTATTTTCATGATCGATTCAGGTATTTTCATGTTCGAAAATACCGGAAACAAAATATTTTTAATTATGCTTTTATTTTCCCACCTCTGGATTTTTTCTTCTTTTTCGAATTTTCGATGATTATACCTATAATTATTAATAATATTCATCAAATAGGAATGTTAAGATGAAAATTCTAATTGGTTTTTTTACCTTAGTAAATTATTTTATTTGCATCCGATATGAGAATCAAATTTTTCTCACTTTTTGAACTTTTGATGCTTATTACCCTTAGTTGGGAGACAAATAAATGAAATGCAACAAAATGTAACAGATGCAACTTTCGTTACATGCTTTCTCACAACAAACAGTAATTCTGTTAGACTTTTGCATTCTCCTTAAAATATTTTTTTGGAGATAATTACTCATCACTAGCTCAAAAGTAACTTTATCACTCATTTACAATTTAATTAAATGCACGTACAATATTTTGACTAAAAACTATTTGAATATATGAAATGTGTTAGTTTATGAAAGGAAATTAATTATTATGTATGTATAATTATGAAATTAGGTGTGCTTAAGTAATAGGGGCCTTAGTTTAAACCCCCCCCCCCCCCCCCCCCCACTTTTTCTTTAAAACTTTCAGGTATTTTCTATGAACTCACAATCACCCCTGTTTTAGGCACATTTCCTTTTCAAGCCTTCGAAATCATTCTATTTTTTGTTGCCGATTCCGAATGTTGTACATACCTTGTACGAGATACATTTCAATGTTCTCTAATTCTTTTCAATCTTTTCAGTAACGATCTGGAGTGCAACAAGTGCGATTTCAGATTTTGACGCGCACTGCATCAGAACACATCTTTGCTTCTACTTTCGCCCAAGGAATTACATCGCAATGATTTTTCGAAGAAATTCAACGAAGCTTTAAGGTTAAGGCTCGGGAATTACTTTAGTATATGTGCTTCAGTGACTCCACGCAACAGCAAGAGAATGGTGGAGTGCATATTATAGAAGGTGAAGGCCATTGCAAGTCGTTACTCATTTTCGTAATGTTGCCAGCGCAAGTCCCTCAAACTTTACATGCTGTCATTCGTGTAGTAATGGTTTCTGCGTTAGAAAAGATCGATTTATATTGATATCTTCGATCATAAAGTTATTCAATCTGAGCAAATAAGTGTTTATTGAATGTCAAAATAAAGTTACACCTCCATCAACGAAATCGTTTGACGAACTTTAGTTTTTTTACGATCTACATCTTTCAAATAATATGTAAAGTACGCCTTCGATTTTGAGACTTTCCTGCCAGCAAAAGAAGATCTGCATGAACATAAACTTTCCAATCAACCGGTTATAATTTAGAGGCTCCTAATCAAAAGGAGGTAAAGTTGCTGCCTGAAAAGAGATTTCTTGTTTGACCTATGAGGCACATTTTTCCCGTGATTTGTGTAACCATCAGTACCACGAGACGACCATTTGTGTGTTTTCGTCTTTTCTTCTTTCCACTTTGATTTTTGATTGTGTACAGTCAAAGGAAGTGACAATTGGCTCTCACACACATTTGTTTCAGTTACAAAGAATAGAGTGAGCTTAATTGAAAGAAGGAAAGCCTTTTAGTTGCATTCCTTTTAAAAACTTTTAGCACATTAAAAGGAATTCCTTGACATCATCACCTCCGATGAACCCCCTCTGTACATGTCATAAAATTCCTTGACAGCATGCCACTGCCTTCGTTTGTTGAAACTGAAAAACTTTAAAAATTCTGAAGCCTGGTGGTGCATATACTTTGTGAATACACGAGATTTAAAAAGCCGCCAATGATACAATTATCATTATAAAAGATTGCCCGTTTAAAAAAAGAAAAAGTTTGTCGCAAAATCTTCATCACAATTGGGTTATCAAAGCAAAGTATAGTAACTGATGTGCAGGTGAACTAAAAAGTAATTTTGAATCTGGAGTGAAAAAAACATGTCTTGCGTCATAAATTCTACGGTATGAATTAAAAGAGATTTATGTTTTTCAAAGCTCATTTAGAAGTTTAGTTAAAATTTGAGTAACAATGCTGGTTAACTTAATTCATTAAAAATTTCTGCGCCAACAACTTCAAGAGTTTTTATTGACAAAACAGTTATAGTACTGTGGATGATAACCTTTTTAAACGTTTAAAAACTTAAGGAACTGTTGGGGCTTTATCTTTGCCAAAGTACGTTAAGGACACTTCCATACCATTCCACAATGGCAAATAATCCTGAGACCCAGAATGGATCTAAAGAACTTTTGGCCTCTTCCTCTGGTAAAAAGCTGCACCCTTGTGAAGTTTGTTTTAAGGAATTCTCTGAACTAAGAAACATGAAAAAACACGCTAAAACCCATAGTAGCGAAAAACCGTTCTCCTGTGAACAGTGCTCAAAGACATTCCTCAATGCAACCTATTTAATGACACACTTGAAAATTCACATTGGCGACAAACCGTATTCCTGTGAATATTGCTCCAAGACATTTTCGCAATTTGCGAATTTAAAAGGCGCATGTAAGCACTCATACTGGCGAGAAGCCACATTCATGTGAAGTTTGTTCAAAGAAATTCTCGAAATTGGATCACCTGAAGACACATCGGAGAACCCATACTGGTGAAAAACCGTTTTCCTGTGAATGGTGCTCAAAGGCATTTTCAACAATTGCGCATTTACAGGAGCACGTACGCACTCATACTGGAGAGAAGCCACATTCGTGTGAAGTTTGTCCTAAAAAATTCTCCCATTTGCATCACCTAAAGACACACCGGAGAACCCACACTGGCGAAAAACCGTTTTCCTGTGAACATTGCTCGAAGACATTTTCAAGATTTGTGCATTTACAGGCGCACGTACGCACTCATACTGGAGAGAAGCCATATTCGTGTGAGGTTTGTCTTAAAAAATTCTCCCATTTGCATCACCTGAAGACACACCGCAGAACCCATACCGGCGAAAAACCGTTTTCCTGTGAGCAGTGCTCAAAGGCATTTTCCGACGCTTTACGCTTAAAGGTACATTTAAGAACCCATACTGGCGAGAAACCATATTCGTGTGAGCAGTGCTCAAAGGCATTTTCTCAAGTTTCAAATTTCAAACGTCATTTGAGAACCCTTACCGGCGAAAAGCCATTTTCCTGTGAACTGTGCTCAAAGACGTTTCTAAGTGCAAAATATTTAAAGAAACACTTGAAAACCCACATTGGCGGCAAACCGTATTCCTGTGAACATTGCTCGAAGACATTTTCCAGATTCGATCATTTACAGGAGCACGTACGCACTCATACTGGAGAGAAGCCATATTCGTGTGAGTTTTGTCCTAAGAAATTCTCCCATTTGCATCATCTGAAGAGACACCGGAGAACCCATACTGGCGAGAAACCCTATTCATGTGAACAGTGCTCAAAGGCATTTCCCGACGCTTTCTCCTTAATGGTACATCGAAGAACCCATACTGGCGAGAAGCCATATTCATGTGAGCAGTGCTCAAAGACATTTTCCAACGTTTCAGGATTAAAGGTACATTTAAGAACCCATACTGGCGAGAAGCCATATTTGTGCCAACAGTGCTCAAAGGCATTTTCTCAGATTTCAAGTTTCACACGGCATTTGAAAACCCATTCCGGCGAAAAACCATTTTCCTGTGAACTGTGCTCAAAAACATTTTCTGACCCTTCATACTTAAGGAGACATGTGAGAACTCATAATGGCGATTAACCCTTTTCATGTGAACAGTGCTCAAAGTCATTTTCCAACGCTTCACATTTAAAGAGACATATGAGAACTCATGTTAGCAAGAGACCATGTTTCCGTGAATCAAGCACTTTCTAACGCTTTATGTTGAAAGGAATATTTAAGAACCCATAACCCAGGCAAACGGATCGATACAGAAGAATAAAGAACTAGATTTTTGTTTTTCGCAAATATAGACCTAAGCCTGTACTGGATACAGGTCCAGATTTTTTTCCAACGTCGATCGTCGTAAAAAGAAGTTGCTTCTTTCTAAAACAGTTCTATAGAAAGTCCTGAATATAAAGCTAGATGTGTTTGACCGGGGTTGTAGTTTAGACCGGACGATTCTGATTTTGACCATGCCAGTGGTAAAAGCCGTCCAAAACTGAATTTTGCAACAAGGAGGTGCCCCAAACTTTGAATTGACAGCACATGTGAGAAGCCATGTTGGTGAAAAGCGTGTCTTAATGATATTTTTTGAGAATTATTTTCCTTGAAGGCCGTTTTCCCAGTTACGTGAATATTGTTCAAAAAATTGCAATGTGGAAATTTAAGGCACAACAGTACCCCAGTACAACAGTTTTACTTATATAGAAGAATAAAATAGATTTAAATTTTCATTGTGTGTTCTTGTGTTTCGTTAATATGTCCGTGTTGTAAACTTTTTTTTTTTTTTTCAAAATGTTTATTCGTATCTGGCACGTCGAATGAAAAATAATAATTATTCAATTCGTAATAGTAATAATAATATTAAATTGAATAAAGTAAGACAGAGAGCGCGTAATGTATCGTTGTTGCATCGGACTGTTTTTACTTCTTATGGTGGGTTTGGAGAACCAATGGTCATACGTGATACAAAAGTTAATCTCGGCCAGTTACTAACTTTTTTTCTCTAGGGGCTCCGCCCCCGCCTTCGGTGGCGGAGCCCAACTCGCTTCTTTGGGTTTGAAGCGTAAATCAACTATATGCAACCACATACGAAGCAAACTGGTGTAAACTGACGATTTTATTGACATTTTTATCAATTTATATTTCCGTCTTTAAGCATAGTAAAATATCTAACCTAAACAGAAAATCCAGTTCTCTTCGCTCGCAAAAAGAAAAAGTTAATTCAAACACGCAATGTAATTCATATAAAATCACTTAATAAATATAACATCCCATAAGAATAATAACAACCTTTCTTAAATGTTAAAAAAAGTGAAAAAAAATATGGGATAAAGGCAATCGTGTATATTCTGTTGAATTAAAGCAATAATTAAAACGAAGAGTCACGGGTTTTGTTTGTCGAACGTTACCTTGTTGCTAAACTTTTGGCGCAGTTTGGTCGAATGGTAATGTAATTTTACTCGAGATGAGCCTTGAATAATGGCTCAATTAAAATCACTTTCAGCTGCTGTAAAAAGTGACGGAGAGAAACGGAATGGCACAAATATTATCTTAAGAGAAAAAAAAAACCTCTTTAAAACGGCACATATAGGGGGATCGCCCCCCCCCCCCAACTGGGTGAAGAATGAAATTTCCGCTAAAGAAATAATTTAAAAAAAACTAAATCGAAATTTTAAAAACTGGATCCGAGGTGCAAATCTACAGGGTTCGAACTAATTTTATACCAGATTCAATTCTGAAGGTGCTATGGGGCCGCCTGGATGGAGGCAGCCACAAACTTCCTTTCACAATATCTTTGGGCTTACTTTTTTTATTATATAGAGATTATTATTATTGTTTTTAGCTGCTGGGGGTATTGGTTAAGTTCTGCCAGAGCTACAGTTAGGTTTCCTATCCATTTAAAATTGCGTTAATCCGAAGTATAAATTATATGAAAAAAGTCTAAATTAACCGTTAAAGGGCTAAAAGTTGAGCAATGTGATTTGTTTGTCACTCCCTTATAACTTTTGCTTTCCCTTAAACTGGCCACAAATGATGTACTTACCCTATTTAACATTCGATTTTCAACAGTTTTTTTCTTCGACTGGTTCTTTTTCTGTAAAAATAATATATTAAACAATAAAAGAAATTAAATTGAATAAAATAAAGCCAAGCAAGTTTCTTTCCTTTAACATAAATGTAGCCTAATAAATAATGGACGCTATTGCGGGACAGCCCAATGAGAGGAGTGTAGCATTGCGTCTATTTAACACTCGTGTCTTTTCAGCGTGAAAACTCTTATAGTGGAGGAGCAACTGGTCAAATTTCAAAATTTCGTTCGGATTTTGTTATATACAATCATGAGAGTTAGTTTTTCTGAAAGGTACTGGCCCCAGGAGTACGAATTCGGATGTTGCCACCCTCAAAAAAAGTGCTGAAGAGCGGCTGAAGTTACAACAAATGGCTTTACTAAAGTATTTTAAAACGATTGAAACATGCAATTTAAAGCATTTTCTCACAGCTCAGACTTTCGTACACAGTTTAAAAGAATTCATGACTTCTCATCTGTCTAACTATCGTATAAATATATCCACTAGATCAATCAGCAGTTTTAAAATGTTATTATTATTTACAGGGGTGATTGTGTTCCGGTATTTTACCGGATTTTCGATATTTTCATGATCGGTTCTGGTATTTTCATGATCGAAAATACCGGGAATAAAATATTTGTAATAACATTTTTATTTTCCCACTTTTTTTTTCGCTTTTCGACTTTTTGATGATTATACCGATAATTACTAATAATATTCATCGACTAGGAATGTCAAGATGCCATTCTAATTGTTTTTGTACTTCAAAAAATAAATTATTTTATTTTTATCTTTTTCTGATTTTGAGGCCTTCAATTAAAAAAAATGCAATCCTTTTGCATCCGATATGAGAATCGAATTTTTCTCATTTTTGATGCTTATTACTCTTAGTTGGGAGACAATTAAAT
>JAXGGA010011102.1:0-43848 GCA_038373865.1 Uloborus plumipes
ACATTGAATAACATAGTAAAAAGTAGTGCTATGTACAAAAACTAATATATGAATGAAAATGTTTTACTCGTTTTTGGATGCTTCACGGAATTCATGCTCAGCCTTGTTTAGAAACACCTTAATTATTCAGCAGGAAAAAATAATTTTGTGCAATGTATTAATTATACGTTGAACTCAGGACCGTAACCAGACCCAAGTTTCGGAGAGGTTTTTACCAAACCTATTTACCATGAAATCTATAAAGCCAAAAAATTTGATTTCATGTTCTATATTTAGTTGATTTTTGTTACAATAGATGATAAAAGGGTATTAACATGAAAAATATATGACTCATCTTTTCAATGAAGAAAACAAAATTTGAACGGATGAAATTTCTCATATATGCGCTTTCGAAGGAGTACTTTTGAAATTTCTTACTTACGACACTTATAAGATGTGTTAAATACAGAGTTTGGAACTTACAAATTTGAAGAATTTTGGTGTTTTTTTAGGGGTATTAAAAATTCGAAGGGGAAAGTGTATTGATAAGAAATTTAGCTCGCAATACAATAAAAATAAATACTGCAGAAAAAACACTTTATTTGTACAATTATTCAATAATAATAAATTTTATTTTTCAAATTCAGTTTCAAAGTAAATAAGAAAATTAAAATAAAACAGCGATAATAACTTTTCCAGTGAGAAACGATGAAAAGCGTTCTTGCAATAGTTTTGAAAATTTTCGGAGGGGGTTTGAACCCTAAAAACCCACCCCTTAAATACGGCCCTAGTTGAACTGCAAGGAGAAGATATATAAACTTTTTCCAACAGTGCGCATTCGTTATACAGTGAACTCTCACTTATACGCCGCCTCATTTATGCGACTTTTTCACTTATACGACGATTTTGAATAGTCCCAGCACATTTCATAGCAAAATAACCATAGTATCATTCGTTTGTGAATCGCTCTAGAGATAAATATTTCACTTACGCGCCGAATTTTCCCTAAATTTTATAAAATTTAATCTATTTTCCTTAAAGAATAAATATTTTTCTAAACTTGCCTCTTTAAGCTTTCGCCTTTTTTGCTCACGGAAGGCAATTTTTCTGAATGAACTAGAGTTCGGAGAGGGACAATTATCTATTGTGCATCGTTTTAAAGGGAACAGTTTGTAATTAGGTATGCTACAATTTTTGTTTCTTCTTTATCATTGTAGTTACGTTACAGTAATTGCCAAACAGTAATAATATGTCCCTTTTCTATAGAAACATTCTTATTCATGCTCTCATTAGAACCTATGTTGCGTTTTAGTCCTTTAAATAGCCTTGTTCACTTATACGTCTCTCTCACTTATGCACCTTTTTCTGTTGGTCCCTTGGGCCGGCGTATAAGTGAGAGTTCACTGTATATAATGAAAGATGGCGTATGGTCGCCTTCATCCCCGAGCTTGAATGTACCGGTTCTGAATCATCTACTATATATGTATAACTATTCTTCTCAGTGTATTTTGTTAATGCAGTTCTAGAAACTTTTATTTCTAAGAAAGATAAAACTCTCGGAGTTTTAATAAAAGGATGAATAAAAATAGATGGAATGCCTCACTTCAAATTCAGAATCAATCGAAATAAATCATAAACAATTGCTTACAACTGCTATAAATCCCTCTCAAAAATCCAAACAACAGCAAACATTCGAAACTTTTCTTTGAAGTATTCTCCGTATACTTTCACTGTATAATACAGCTAATTTTATAGTAATAAACTTTAAAAATTGCTACTTTTACCGTAATAAACTGTAAAATTTCTACTTTTACAGTAATAAACTGCACAATTGCTAGTTTTACAGTTTATTACCGCGCATTTTACAGTTTTAACCTGGAACCTCTGATGCTGCCAATATTATACTGTTGTTTTTACAGTATAATACAGCTAAATTTCACGGCAATAAACTGTAAAATTGCTATTTTTACAGTAAGAAACTAAAATTGCTGGTTTTACAGTTTATTACTGTGCATTTTAGTTTTAAATTGGAACCTCGGCTTCTAGCCCGATACTGTAAAAACAACAGTTAATTTTTTGCAATGTATTTTTCTCAGTGTGCTTTATTAATACAGTTCTAGAAACTTCTATTTCTAAGAAAGATAAAACTCTCGGAGTTTCAATAAAAGGATGAATGAAAAATACATGGAATGCCTCATTTCAAATTCAGAATCAAGCGAAATAAATCATAAATAATTGCGCATAACTGCTATAAATCCTTCTCAAAAAACCAAACAGCAGCAAACATTTGAAACTTTTTTTTAAAGTATTCGCCTCCCTTCGACGACTCTTTACTCAAAAGCTATTTAGAAAGAATCCCATAAACTTTAAGGTGATTTACCACCCAAAAGACAATTTCTGCCACCTTTCGAAATCTGCCCAAAGACATTACCCCCAATAAATAAATCATCGGCTCGGGGCACGCCGCTAGACAGGCCCTCATGCATAATTCCCCTCAAACTATCCTTTACCGTATTTGCTTCGTTACAAACTTTATTAAGTTAGCCCTCCAACTTTCGGAGGAGTGTCACGTCTGCTGAGTGAGCGAACGAAATTCACGTCCCCTGAGGTAATTGTATTACCTTATTTCTCCAGCGGGCTTTTAGAAGAGATTCATTAAAATACTCTGTTTACAAACACGGAGCGCATTTGAAAAGTCGAGAATTTTAATCAGAGCGTTAAACCTGTTGGGTGCTCTTCTTTCGAGGGGTTGGGTTAGTAGAGAGGAAATTCAAACACTGAGAATTCCTTCTTTATCTCTCTTTGATGTTTGAGAAAAACGAAAGGTACACTGTGAAAAATGAATGTTGTTTTCACTGTATAATACAACTAATTTTATAGTAATAAACTGTAAAAATTGCTACTTTTTAAGTAATAAACTGTAAAATTTCTACTTTTACAGTACTTAACTGTAAAATTGCTCATTCTACAGTAATAAACTGCAGAATTGCTAGTTTTACAGTTTATTACCGTGCATTTTACAGTTTTAAACTGGAACCTCTGATGCTGCCAATATTATGCTGTTGTTTTTACAGCATAATACAGCTAATTTTCACGGCAATAAACTGTAAAATTGCTACCTTTACAATAAGAAAGAATAAAATTGCTGGTTTTACAGTTCATCACTGTGAATTTTAGTTTTAAATTGGAACCTCGGCTTCCAGCCCGATACTGTAAAAAGAGGAAATTCAAAAAATTGTGAATTCCTTCTTTATCTCTCTTTGATATTTAAAAAACTAAGACAAAGGACTCATAGATGAAAAACAAAAACTATATTTATCTTTAACCATTAATGTCTATACTGCCGTGTTAAGCACAAAAGTCGTATCTGCACTTTTTAACAAAATTGAGTTGTCGCCACCAGGTGGCTCTTTGTGACGTATTTTACTAAAATACAAAATTATATGGTAATTTGAGAACGGGAAATATGTATAAAAAATTATGAAAAAGTATCACCTGAATCAAGTACATGGTGGCGCAAAACTTTAAAGAGTTATATCTCAGTTTAAGCTCGACTGCAGATACCACTTTTGCCCTCATCACGGCAGCATAGTGCTTAACCTAATAGAGCCGTAAGCTCTTTAAGGATCATGGGACATAGGTGTCCTCCAAATGAAAATATATTTTGAAAGATATGTCAAATACAAACAAATATTTCTTTGACTGTACTTTCTCCCAGTTTTTTGCACATTGGAATCTTGCTATTAGTAAAAAATAGTCCTTATTGACTAAAATATACACTTTATTTTTATTTTAAAAACATCACTGATGTTTTCAACACATCTTCACATCCGAATTCATATTTTGTTTTTTCTTTCCAATGGGACTGCAAAAGCGAGAAAACACCTTTTGCAGACAGACCCCAGTGCTATCCCCCGATAAAGATTCCAGTCTTTGCATGTGCCACCATTAAGGCGCCTTGATGCGTTGGCGGAGATAATTTTGACGCTCAGTTATCGCCAGATGGAGGCACCTGAGCTCTCTTCGATGCGAAACTGCACTAGGAATTTAATTTTGCCGAAGAATATTCAAAGCCAAACGAATATCCCAAGGGATCTTTTATACATGCCGCATAATCACACGACATGGGCGCTGAGGATTTTCTGCATCACGAAAATCCACCGACTAGTGGTCGCAGGTCAGAACCCGGGTCCTTGGTCGTGGAAATTCAACGCCTTACCACCACGCCACCAGCCGACATCCGGATTCATATTGTTAACTACATTTGTAACAAAGTAGTTGTAGTTCTCTACAAGATAAACGTAGTTTTTTTTCAACCACTGCACCAAATAAAGCGTATTTATACTTCGTTACACATTGTCGAAATCAACAAACGTGGCAAATGCTGACGATTAGCCAGAGAGAAGCTTATTTACCTTATTTAACACTGCGTAAATTATCTGCCATATTGCTTAAATAAAATCTTCACATTCAATCAATCCGTTAATCTCCTCTCCCTATTTTAAGTTAAATTATTTCCTTTAAAGTTACTCTACGAACAATCTCTCCAAGGTTGTTAAGTTATTCAAACTTGGAATCAACTCCAAAAATTTCGAACAGTTAAATTTTCTCCAATTTTTTCCCTTGATGTATTAATTATTTTGTTACTCAAACAGAGTAGAGAAATTATCAAAGCTGAAATCTGTTTGACGGTTGATGAAATAAACAATAAAAGTATATGAGACAAATTATGGAGCAAATGGGATTTCCGCCTCTGTGGTAACTAGTTTATCCGAATTCTTCGACTCTTTCGGAAAAACTAATTAAAGTACTTTGATTATAAGCAAACCACCGTTTCATCATAAGATTAATTTGTTTACTAGGTTATGTAATATATTACAAAACCAATAGGAAAAGCGTTGGTTCATGATTCGAGAATTAAACACTGGTAACAACATTGGACATTTTGAACCTTTGATTTGAATTTTTATTAATATGCTTTTATTAGTTTCACATGTGGGTTTGCTTGTTTGTACACTGCTCGACATTGAAAATACAACACCAAGAAGGAGTGGTCAGAAATTGATGAAATTTGGTAAGAAGACAGAGACAGCATGGAACAATTAGTGATATTTATTTCAAAATAAATAAGCAAAATTTAGAGCGAGGACGGCGTCGGCTCAGTAAGAAGTAGGACCACCGCGGACAGCGATGCACGAAGAAACACGTCTAGGCATGAAGTCAATAAGCCTGCGGATGGTGTCCTGAGGGATGGCACTCCATTCCCTTTCAACCATTTGCCACAGTTCGTCCTCTGAACGAGGCAGTGACAGGTTCTGCAAACGGCGTCCAATCACGTCCCACACATGTTCGATTGGTGACAAGTCAGGAGAGTATGGTGGCCAGGAAAGCATCTGTACACCTCGTAGAGCATGTTGGCTGATTCGAGCACTGTGAGGCCGGGCGTTATCCTGTTGAAAAATTGCATTTGGCAGACCCTGAAGGTAGGGGATTGCCACCGGCCGCAGTACATTATTTACATATCGTTAGGCCGTCATAGTGCCCCGAATACGAACTAGAGGTGATACGGAATTGTATGCAATAGCGCCCCAAACCATTATGCCACGTTGTCGCGCTGTGGGGCGTTCCACAGTTACTGCCGGATTCGATCTTTCTCCACGTCGACGCCACACACGTATGCAATGACTATCGCTGGACAAACAGAAGTGGGATTCATCTGAGAACACTACGGTTTGCCATTCTGCCATCCACGTCGCTCTGGTCCGGCACCATTCCAAACGTTGGAGTCTGTGCTGTGAGGTCAATGGCAGTCTTCTTAGCGGGCGCCGTGATTGCAGGCCACGTGCAACCAGTCGACGGGAAATGGTTCTGGTCGACACAGGAACATCCAGGGTACCTTGCACGTGTGCAGAATCGACGTACAAGTGACTTGCGGGTCCGCCACAGCTTGTCGGTGAATCCGTCGATCCAAGCGGTCTGACGTCACTCTGGCTGCACCTGCACCCCTCAATGTGGCTACATTTCCTCTTTCCAACCATCTCCGACACAGCCGATGCACAGTAGGGTGGGGCGAAAAATAAAACGTTTTTCAGATCAACTTCTAATAGTTGCCAAAAGTTGTCTTTGGTGATAGTTAGCCTTTGTGCAAAATTTGAGAAAAATTGGTTAATATCTTCAGGGGGCGCTGCGATCGCAAAGTTTTATCATAGCTTTTATTGGCATTTTATGGTTAAAATATGAAAAATAATGCTGTTAGCTCAAAGCATATGAAATAACTCACAAAAAATTATTTTATATGATATATTTATATTTCAAGCATTTAAAAAGAAACAAAACGTGAAAAAAAGTGATTTTTTTAAATATAAATATATCATATAAAATAATGTTTGTGAGTCATTTCATATGCTTTTAATGCATGAAAACATCTTTTTAGTAAAAAACGCAAAGAGACTAGCTAAAGGCATTCTTTTTGATATTTTAACCATAAAATCCATAACAAAGCTATGGTAAAACTTTGCGATCGCAGCGCCCCCTGAAGATATTAACCGATTTTTCTCAAATTTTGCACAAAAGCTAACTATCACCAAAGACAACTTTTGGCAACTATTAGAAGTTGATCTGAAAAACTTTTTATTTTTCGCCCCACCCTAATGCACAGTGCTTGCATCCATGTGGGTATCAGCTGCAATTTGACGTATGGACCAACCTCCCCTTCTCAGTCCGATCACCATACCCCTTGTAAAGTCGTCTATATGCTGGAAGTGTCTTCGTTGAGGACGGCGTGGCATTTCCTCCTATCACACGTATCCTTCGAGACAAAAACCAAATTTTTCCGATAATTAGTCTGGCAGAAAAACCAACATGAACATAGCCCACTTTTCAACTTCATTCTCTTATATCTTACTTCACGTGCGTCGGAGAGCTGCGCATTTCATATCATTTGCATAACTCAGTGACGTGCGTCTACGGTAAAATTTGCATGAATTTCTGACCACTCCTTCTTGGTGTTGCATTTTCAATGTCGAGCAGTGTATTTGATTTGCTACATTTTCCTTGTTTTAAGCCACCTCTCCATAAAATCGCATAAACAAGAAAGTGTAATAATCGAACTAGGAACGTTGCTCAGTTCTACTGACTCCAAAAAGAGACTAAGACCACTTGAAATCGTGCTAGTTTTCGTTCGTCATATAGACGGCGTCCCTCCATATGATGACGGGCGTCAAGAAATCGGCGACTCGGAATGTATGCATTCGAAGGCGAAGGATAACCCCTTCTCCTTTTATCATTTGCATTCCTGCCTGTTGAGACTTTTAATTTATCGGCGCTGTCTTGAAAATGGTGCCAAATTTCAGTTCCACAGAACAGAAAAGAAATATAATAAATCCCTCATTCCTAGAAAGGTAGAAAATTACTTTTTTTTTACATTTTTGGTAAGTGCCTGTTTCTTTCTTTCTTTTTTAGTTTTCCCTTTTTTCTTTTCTCTTTTATTTTCTTTTCTTTTTTTTTTTTGGCTCAAGGGGGGGGGTGCGATCGCCCCCATCGCCCCCCCCTTGTATCCGCGCTTGCCCCCCCCCCTAAAACTGAAATGCGCATATGGTTTTTATACTTTTTTGTATTGATCATGTCAAATTGTATCACAGTGATTGCTTTTGCATATATTTGGGATTCATGGAACTTTTTTTGGATCATATAATTTATGTCAAAAAAATTTCTAAAAAAATTTTTTTTTGCGAGTTCAAGCAAAATTTTCCAAAGAAGTGCTGCAATGTTAGTTTTTATTATTTTTTCTATGTTCATCAAGTTTTCTAGCAGAGTTTAACCTAAAGTACACATTGCAATAAAAAAATTTATTCAAAGTATTATTAATAAGTGTTTAAGGGAATGGGTCCCACTTACCCCGTGATTTTTCTCTATTAGGGTAAGTGGGCCCCATCACTATGGTGTAAGTGGGCCCCCTCATAATAGTGATGATTTCAAAACAAAAAGCAGTTTTGATGAAGCAATTTCTACGATGAAATGAAAGATAATTGAATCGATTATTTCTAAAAGGTAACATCTCGGTTTTTTTTCAAAATCAATTTTTTAATGGCATTCTGTTATTAACGTATAAACACGTTATTCTTGTGAAAATGGAACATCTCTGCAGTTCTATCATTGCAATAATTAGCCCTTTTAAAGCTTCTTCGTTTTTTATAAATTAGTTTTTTGCTCCCCTGAAAAATTTTAAATTTTAGAGATATTCCCTTTTCGAAATAATCGATTCAATTATAGAACCTAGGACCTAGAAGAAATTGATGGTTCAGCTACAAAAACTGCAAAAGCTGATAACTATGTATTTGTGAAACTTGCATCAAAGAAAACCATAAAGTATTATGAAGGTCTAATTTTAAAACATGAAGCAAATGAAAAAAATACTGCAAAATTTGATAGGAAGAATAGAAATAGTTACGCTTTTTATTGGCTTGATGTAGGTGATGTTAGAATTATAACTGAGGATGAAATGATAATGTTTCTCCCCCAGAAAACTTCAAATAGAAGCTGCCATTAAGTGTTTCCGTTTTTTTTTTCAACCTATATTCAACCCTATCAAATATATTTTTTTCTATTTTACCAAAATTTATCTTAATCGGCTCGATTATGTTTATTCAACTGTAATTTATATGTAAAAGCAAAAAATAAGCCTAACGGCTTTTAATGAATTTCACAGACACAATTGTTTTGTATTCTGCTTTATAATTTTCAACACATTTAAAGTCATACACATTTAAAGATATCTCGTTGATGGATACATATATAAAAAATAATTTCCTACAAAAATTTTGCATACTTTATCGTATGTAAAGGGGTAAAAACTAAAAAAGGGGTAAAAATTTTACCCCTTTTTCAGATATACTCACTTTAAATATAAATAACTGGGGGGTGGTCCACTTACCCCTTCCTAGGGGCTAAATGGGTTCCCCACGTCATTTTGTAAAGACTACCGTAGCTAAAAATATTTAAAGCATATTTTTACGAATAATGCTGAACTTGTGTTTATTAATAATGTCCAAGATAAAATAAGTTAACAAATTTAAGCTGTTTTGCCTTAAAACTTTTGTATAAGGCTTTAAAAACGAACTGTTCTAAAAAGGGGGCCCACTTACCCTAACCAACCATATTAAAAAGCTTATTTTTATGCAATGAAAGTTACCTAACTAAATTTTTACCTAAAAATCATTCATTTAATTTTACTTACTGCCTTTCTCGTTTCATATTTTCTAAAATATTTAGATATACACTGCTCGACATTGAAAATGCAACACCAAGAAGGAGTGGTCAGAAATTGATGAAATTTGGTAAGAAGACTTTGACAGCATGGAACAATAAGTGATATTTATTTCAAAATAAATAAGCAAAATTTAGAGCGAGGACGGCGTCGGCTCAGTAAGAAGTAGGACCACCGCGGACAGCGATGCACGCAGAAACACGTCTAGGCATGGAGTCAATAAGCCTGCGGATGGTGTCCTGAGGGATGGCACTCCATTCCCTTTCAACCATTTGCCACAGTTCGTCCTCTGAACGAGGCAGTGACAGGTTCTGCAAACGGCGTCCAATCACGTCCCACACATGTTCGATTGGTGACAAGTCAGGAGAGTATGGTGGCCAGGAAAGCATCTGTACACCACGTAGAGCATGTTGGCTGATTCGAGCACTGTGAGGCCGGGCGTTATCCTGTTGAAAAATTGCATTTGGCAGACTCTGAAGGTAGGGGATTGCCACCGGCCGCAGTACATTATCTACATATCGTTGGGCCGTCATAGTGCCCCAATTACGAACTAGAGGTGATACGGAATTGTATGCAATAGCGCCCCAAACCATTATGCCACGTTGTCGCGCTGTGGGGCGTTCCACAGTTACTGCCGGATTCGATCTTTCTCCACGCCGACGCCACACACGTATGCGATGACTATCGCTGGACAAACAGAAGCCGGATTCATCTGAGAACACTACGGTTTGCCATTCTGCCATCCACGTCGCTCTGGTCCGGCACCATTCCAAACGTTGGAGTCTGTGCTGTGAGGTCAATGGCAGTCTTCTTAGCGGGCGCCGTGATTGCAGGCCACGTGCAACCAGTCGACGGGAAATGGTTCTGGTCGACACAGGAAACATCCAGGGTACCTTGCACGTGCTGCAGAATCCGACGTACAAGTGGACTTGCGGGGTCCGCCACAGCTTGTCGGTGAATCCGTCGATCCAAGCGATCTGACGTCACTCTGGCTGCACCTGCACCCCTCAATGTGGCTACATTTCCTCTTTCCAACCATCTTCGACACAGCCGATGCACAGTGCTTGCATTCATGTGGGTATCAGCTGCAATTTGACGTATGGACCAACCTCCCTTTCTCAGTCCGATCACCATACCCCTTGTAAAGTCGTCTATATGCTAGAAGTGTCTTCGTTGAGGACGGCGTGGCATTTCCTCCTATCACACGTATCCTTCGAGACAAAAACCAAATTTCTATGATAATTAGTCTGGCCTAAAAACCAACATGAACATAGCCCACTTTTCAACTTAATTCTCTTATATCTTACTTCACGTGCGTCGGAGAGCTGCGCATTTCATATCATTTGCATAACTCAGTGACGTGTGTCTACGGTAAAATTTGCATGAATTTCTGATTACTCCTTCTTTGTGTTGCATTTTCAATGTCGAGCAGTGTATGTTAAAATTTAAACATCCGTTTTAAAAATATATGCTACATACAGTAAAATCTCGATTATCCGCTAGCGGATTATCCGCAGGGAGGATTATCCGCGAGGGTCTCGGGAAAGAAACAAACACAATTAACTGATATTTTCAAAAAAGCGCGAATTTAAATTTTTTTTTCTTCGTAACATTTCTTACCCAAGACTGTGGTGTACTTCATCCAATAAATTATTTTACCTGGGCGTTATCGCAAGTAACACTTCTTTGTAGATTTTATATGCTTGACAATAGGGATGCATCAAATAATCCGCCACTTTGCCGATTATTAATAATCGACAAAATCGGGCCGATTAATCGGCCAAAAAATATTCTTCAAATACTATTCTTTAAAGTATACCAACTATGATGAATACTTTTATTAAGAGTAATAATTATCCTCACAGCTGATATAAAAAAATTTTTTAACTAATTCTCCTACTTTGAATAAATATACATAGACTATGTTGCAACATTTTTAACGATGCGAGAGTTCTCTCCTTAGCACAGTGCTTTTAGATAACCGCTAATTTTCAAAGAATAAAAGTAGTGAATTAAATTGCTACTAATTATTAAAAAAATATGAATTAAAAGTACTCCTAAATTAGAGTGCTCACCTCAGACTTCCTCCTCCCCTTTGTTTGAATTTTTATGTCATGTATAATTTTATGTTACATTTTATGTTACATAACAAACCATGTGTTAATAATATTATTGAAAGTAATATGAAAATTTGTTCGGAGGAATTACAAAAAATATTGAAATTATTTTGTGAAAACTAGGAAAATGGAAAAAAAATGGAGAAAAATATAACTTACTATTTTTAAACTTGGAATTGTATAAGAGAGAAAAAAACAGTGATGGTAAAATTGGTAGTAGAAAAACAAAGGAAGGAATGGGACGGCGGAAATAATGAGACAACATAGGATTTACAAAGTTAACTGGAAACTGAGAATTCGAATATAATTTCTGAAAGGACTCTTTATGAGCTTCCATTAGCCTTGAGCATTTGAAAGAGCTGTCAAAGAGGTCAAAATCTCTTCAAAATCGGTACGTGATCACAAAAAAAGGGTAAGTTAAGTCAAAACGAGGATGTTGGACAGAAATATTCAGTAAATCTACGACACAAGGAAACAATTTAATTGTCAAAGATTTATTAAGAAACGTAAAAGAGAGCTCTCATTGGTTTGAAGGAAGAGGGGCACTGGTGGGACTCGAAGTGCAGCCACTTTCCCGTGGTGAGTCCTGGGTAGTTCCACGCAAGCTTGTAAAGAGTTGCACAATGCAAGGTAATAACAAAAGGAATGTAATAAAAGGTTTTGTAAGAAAGTAATGAGAGGAAACAGTCCCAAGCAGCACAAATAACCTTTAAACGTTTTATAAACGTTTTTAAGCAGTTGTCACAACGTTAATATCCTTTTTACAACGTTTAAAAAACGAAGTGTGCTACTTGGGTTGGCATGAATAGGGATAAAATATTGAAAGTTTCGGGAAAATTGATGGACTTTGGGAGTAATGAGCAAACTGAAATCATAATCTAAAATGATTTTTAAAACATATTTATACATTTTAGACCCTTTCCTGCCATTTCAGAACCACCCGTCACTAGTCTTTTCATTTTAAAATACTTCACAGAAATTTTAAAACTTTAAGTCAAGTGCGAAGACTCAAGATAACATCGCAAAATTGAAATATTTTACAGAATTGTTACTGAGCCTCCTTCCTACACACAGTAATTGAAAGGTACCCGTTCCCGAAAATCAAAAATTCATCTTTTTTTTCATTTCATCCTAGCAACCACTGTCGCAAGTTTAATTGTTTTTCCCAGACCTCAAAAAATGTCCAACGTGCCAAAAGAAGTTTCCATTTCAAAACAAAAAAAAAATTGAAATTTATGCTTTGATGTTGGTATTGGGTCTAAGGAGGTTAAATGATGGTTAAAATGTCCTGAAAAATCATTTACGTCAACCTGGAAGCCATTATTTATGAACTAAAAAAACAAGAAAAAAAATTATTTTTTTTTGAATGTTTCAATACAGTGGACAAAAATTCATTTTGTTGACAAATTACCAAACGAAAAATCTTAATCGTTTTCATAGGAAACGAAAATAACATCCCCGACCCTAGAAAATGCCGAAACAGAAACACAATAAACCCATAGTAACATTTGAGCGTCCCTTTGTTATTACTTCCTTCCATTTATTTCCTGTGGTTTCCACCAGAGGGAGTAAAACTATTAAATTTCGCATTAAATGAGTCGCGCGGTTAGTTCTGTCGGGAGCATTCTCCGGGCACTTCCGGGTAATCATTTTTCATTCGAGAATAGGATGGGGTTATTAATGGATTTTGTGCCTGTCGAGAGGAAAAAAATAGGGAAATAAAAACGTTATGGAAATAATTTTATCTCTGAAACAATGCTTTCGTCAAATTGTTTTGCGACGCCGTATTTATGCAAAATATCAGAATACGTTTAAAAGAAAATGTTATTATCTGGATATATTTTGAAATGTTGCCAAATTATTATTTCTGCACTGAAAAAAAAGGGGGGGGGCGTGGTGGCCCGGTCGGTAAGGCGTCGGACTCGTGACCGGAGGGACCCGGGTTCGATCCCAGTCGATCAAAGATCCACCGTCTTGATTAATGATGGCTGGGGGACGTTAAGAATGTCGTGGTCACAAAGTCCTCCAAGTGAAACGATACCTCTGGGGGTGCTGGTCCAAGGGTTTGCTCGAGCCTTGGTTCTGGTTCAAAATTAACAGAGCGCTCTTCAGGGCCCTATCCCGGTTAAACCACGAGTTGTGGTAGGTACGGGGGACCCTGGAGTGTGTGAAGTGAAAAGCACTGCAAAAAGTGAACTGTTTACTTTGTAGTATAACACTGGCAGCCGAGGTTCCAATTTGAAACTGTAAAATGCACAGAACTAAACTGTAAAACTAGCAATTTTACAACTTCTTACTGTAAAGTTAGAAATTTTACAGTTTATTGCCGTATAAATTAAATGTATTATACTGTAAAAACAACAGTATAATACCGGCAGCAGAGGTTCCAGTTTAAAACTGTAAAATGCACGGTTGTAAACTGTAAAATTATCAGTTTTGCAGTGTATTTCTGTAAAATTAGCAATTTTACAGTTTAGTACTGTAAAAGTAGAAATTTTACAGTTTATTACTGCACAATTAACAATTTATACAGTCTATTGCTGTAAAATTAACAAGTTTTACAGTTTACTTCTGTAAAATTACCTGTATTATCCTGTAAAATTAAAAAAAAATTAGTTTATTATTATAAAATTACCTGTATTAAACTGCAAAAACAACATTTATTTCTTACAGTATGTGTAAAAAGCACATCAACGAGTGCAGTAGAAATGTGTGCGAGCGTGTGTGTAATATGAAACTTTATTCTTGTTTTAAGCCAATATTATAGATATAGAAAAAATAGATTACTTTTAGAGAGATAACAAGGAATATACAAGCACACCCGATATAACAATTAAGTTACGGGACTAGTCTCAAAACTTAGCTTTATTTAAAACATGTAGAAATATCTTCTAGTACTCTTTAACCTACTTCATTTTCTTATTAAGTCATTAATGCCCAGTAGCCTAAAAACGAGACGCTTGTTAGTTACTGCATATCATTTTACTAAAGCTGTTTTTCACAAGTTAAATAGTCCTTCTTTTTGAGAAAACCAGTTAGAGCCACTATTTGGACATCAGAGTTTATTTATTGACAGTTATTTTCAGACAAATAAGTCAAGCAACGATCCAGCATGGGTAGCCACAGAAAGTTTTTTTTTTTTGCGAACTTATTTTTCATAAAATTAAACTATTTTAAAATGATCTGCTTAAAATTTATCAGAGATGCCTTCTGTAATGTTACTTTGCAGAAGTAAAGTCAAGTAAGGTCGTATTTTGCGCACATATCTGCAAAATATTCCATAAACAGGACGTTAAATAACCTAATAAATGGCAACGGCGAACTACTTTAAACCTAAAATATATGTAAACCATTCCAAGTAAGAGTTTTAAGCAGATAAAAATTTAAACAAATTGTTAAAAAAAACCTTGGGCACAAATGGATTAAGACATAGCTGCATGAGAGATTTCCTCTGTTCAAAGCAGAGCTACAGGTCCTTTGGTGTAGGGAAATAAAAGATCGGACAGTATCCTGATCGCGGGGCGTCAACACATCAACGTCTTAGCGTCTTACTCAAAGAGGGATAAAAACAACTAATCTAGATAGAAGGATGTAGGAAAGAAACGCACCAGCGGCACCAAAAGTATAAAGACCAACTGCATACCGTGTTAATTCCTCTACATCAAGTCTAACGGGTAGGACATGCGCATTCCCGTTTTTTAGCTGTCACACCTTCACTGTAAAAAACGAATGTTGTTTTTACAGTATACTACAGCTGCTTTCATAGTAATAAACTGTAAAAATTGCTAATTTTACAGTAATAAACTGTAACTTGCTAATTTAACAGTTTATTACCGTGCATTTTACAGTTTTAACCCATTAATGCCTAGCGTCCCTTTTTAGGGACGGTCCAAAACAGGTTCTGAATTTCCCCAAAATGAACATTTCAACCAAATAATAGTGTTCAATTAGTACCTTGGCATTGTTTCAATTCGTTAATAACAGATTGCAACACATAACCATTGTAAAGTGGGTTCTGTAGTAGTTTTAAGAAGATCTTTATCAAAAATTACATCGTTCGCAATCTCAAGAAAAAAAGCTAAGTTTTCAAAGTTATTCCCAGCTTCCCAGTTTATGTTAATTGCTGATTTTATTTCTTCTTATAAAATGTATTTTTAAATATTATATCGTAGGCGGAAAAAAAAATTAGTAAAAAAAGTATGTACCCTCTGGGGTCTATCGTAACTTTTAAGGGACAATTTTTCTTTCCTTAATAAAACAATTATTTTTTACATAATATTATTTTTCCTGTCCATTAAACACTGTTTGTAACCAGTATACAAAATATCTTTGGAAAAAAAAATGTCAGGCATTAATGGGTTAAACTGGAACTTCTGCAGCAAGTATTATACTGCCGTTCTTGCAGTAAAATACAGCTAAGCTTTACGGCAATAAACTGTAAAGTGGCTAGTTCTACAGTTTATTACTGTGCATTTTTGTTTTGAATTGGAACCTTGGCTGCCAGTATTATACTGTAAAAAAAACAGTTCATTTTTTGCAGTGTTGTAGAAAACCAAATAGTAAAGCAGATGAGCCGCACAATGCAGAAGTACCCGATTTCAAATTTATAAAAAGCACCTTTTTTCCACTAAAACACATGACTTGTTCAAAACAATTAAAAATATCAATTGATAATCCCGGATGTCAGTGACCTAAGTAGTCATAAAAGGTTTAAGTAGCCAGCGTTTAAATTAAATGCCTCTGCAGCAAGCTGTTTTTGATAATCGGAAATAGATTCATTGAATTTTATTTGTAGAAAAGTATTAAAATTTTAATGTTTCGTGTTTACTTAATTTCAAAAATATATTCCTGGTTTTATCTCAAGAGGAAACTTAAAGTTTGTTATACTAAACATAAGAAATCAAAATTTTCGTTCTTCAGTTGAAATAACTAGGTATAATTAATTTTTAAAAAATCTTTCTAGAACTTTGACAATCAATGAAAGCAAAGTAAGAAAAAAGTTCCAATTAATAAAATGCAAAATTATTTTTACTAGAACCGCTTTCCAAAGAATCTCAGAGGAATTGATGCTTCATTCTGACTCGAAATCAGGCAAAACTTTTTTCAATTAGCAAAAATGCACTTATTTTAGAACGAAGCAGTTTTCTACAATAAAAACCAAGACTTCAGAAATCAGTAAACAAGTAATTCCCTAAAGAAAGAAGCTGAAAGCGATTTTTTTACTTAAGAAATGCTACTAATTAAACAGATTTTTTTAAATTGCGATTACTTCGTAAAAATATACCTTATAAATTTTTCATACACATTCAAATTTTAAAAAAAAATGAAAACGTATAAGGTTCAAAAGAACTCGACTGTGTTGCTAATTAATCACTTTAGAAGACAAATTTACAGAAGATTTTTTTTTAGTTTTGCTAAACATTACGCATGAAATTTTTCGAGAAAGATATTTTTGAAAAATAAATTTGACCCCTAAGTCTTTAGAATTCTTTTAAAGATTTTATTTATTCCAGTACAGACAATTTAGGCAATTTTTTATGCCACTTAAAATGTTTTAGAATATTGGATTATAAAAAAGAGCTAGAAGACCCAACTCTGCAATCACCTGGTAAAGCCATGAAATAAGTTGACGATTCTATGCTTAAAATTGTGAAAATGGTGCCAATATTGGGACAACTTATTGGGTTGTTTAATAATTCTCAAAGTCCTGTTTAGAAGCTATTTTTGAATTTTTTAAAAGTACTCTTCTCAGTCTTTAGCTTTTGGTTCTAAGAAATATTAGAAATGATAGAAATTTTGGATTGATTAGAAGTAGAGAATTTTCAAAGATTTCAAAGCTTCTCTGCGCTGAATATGCACTCTTTATTAAAATAATTTAAATTTATTTTGCATCACATTTCTGACGTGGCCCTAAGTTACCCTAAGCGGCTAAATAGCTAAAAACTCAATAATTTATTTTCAAAAAAATCAATGATCATTATTTCTCAATTTTGGGCAGAAATGCAATATTTAAGAATTTTTCTATACTGCAAAAACTGAATTGTTGTTTTAACAGCATAATACTGGCAGTCGAGGTTCCAGTTCAAATCTGTGAAATGCACAATAGTTAACTAAAAAAATTAAAGTTTAAATAAAAATTGCTAATTTTAGTTTATTACTACACTGTAAATTATGAATGTTGTTTTTACAGTATAATACAGCTAATTTTGGAGTAAGTTTACAGTAATGAACTGTAAAACTGCTAATTTTGCAGTAGTAAACTGTAAAATTGCTAGTTTACAGTAATAAACTGCAAAATTGATAGTTTCACAGTTTATTATTGTGCATTTTACAGTTTTAAACTGGAACCTCCGTTGCCAGTATTACACAGTTGATTTTACAGTATAACACAGTAAATTTTACTGTAATAAGCTGTGCCATTGGCAATTTTACAGTAATAAACTGAAATTGCTAGTTTTACAGTAATTGCGCTTTTACAGTTTTAAACTGGAACCTCCGCTGCCATTGTTACACAGTAGATTTTACAGTATAATACAGTAAATTTTACGGTAATAAGCTGCAGCATTGTTAATTTTACAGTAATAAACTAAAATTGCTAGTTTTACAAGTTTTACAGTAATAAACTGTAAAATAACTAGTTTTACAGTTTATTACTGCGCTTTTACAGTTTTAAACTGGAACCTCCGCTGCCAGTGTTACACAGTTGGTTTTACAGTATAATACAGTAAATTTTACGGTATTAAGCTGTGAAATTGGCAATTTTACAGTAATACACTAAAATTGCTAGTTTTACAGTTTATTACTGCGCTTTTACAGTTTTAAACTGGAACCTCCGCTGCCAGTGTTACACAGTTGGTTTTACAGTATAATACAGTAGATTTTACGGTAATAAGCTGTGGCATTGGTAATGTTACAGTAATAAACTAAAATTGCTAGTTTTACAGTGATAAACTGTAAAATAGCTAGTTTTACAGTTTATTACTGCGCTTTTACAGTTTTAAACTGAAACCTCTGCATTCAGTATTATACTGTAAAAACAACTTATTTTTTGCAGTGTATGCTTTTAGTTTTATACTGGAACCTCGACTGCCAGTATCACAGTAAAAACAACGGTTCAGTTTTTGGACTGTACTGTTTTATACTAAAAAAGCGCAATTAAATTATTAAAATATAAATCGAGCAGATTGCAACAGAGAAATTGTTCAAAGTTTCATTAAATAATCATCTGTCTACCTAAAACGAATTAAATGTATTACTTAACACAAAAGCTGTGAGTGATCGTGTAACTTAACGCTTTGGCTGCAAAGTTAGATCGCTGTTTTGAGAGCAGAATATTCACAAAAAGTGTATATTACACCCATCCTTCACTTTCAACGGAAAGACGACGCTTCCACAGTAGCAGCCCTGGCAATAAATGTATCGAAATAAATACGCTTCCATGAAAAATGCAACTTTCCTTCAGGATATTATGATAATAACAACGCCTCTAACGGCAGAACATCACTTTGAAAAATGTGAAATCTGAATTAATGTTTGAATAATTTTTTGAAGAAATGAATTATCAGTTTATACTCTAAAAATTTCTTGCTCTCCTTTCCGGAAAAATAAATTGTTTGCATTTGCTTATCATTCATATATTCCATTCTGCTCTTGAGATTGTATTCAGAGAAAGAAAATGTAGCTGTAAACCAGTGGTTCTCAACCTTTTTACAGCTACCGCCCCCTTTAGGACTGAAAATGTTTTCAACGCCCCCTTTGCGGACGGTTATGAAACGGAAGGGGGGGGGGGCAAAAGGAGGTTTCTTGACCGTTTTAAATCTATAATTTTGTCCAAACAGATAGTTGGAAAAACTTATAAAGAAGTATAAGATAAGTTTTTTTTTTTAAGCGGGCAGTTTCTTCCCTCTAAAAAGACCTCTTCCGTGTCAAAGAATCAACCAAAAAGTTACAACTGTTCCAATGAATAAGTGACCCATTTTAAACGCAAATTAGAACAAAAAGGTTTGAAATGAAAATTCGCTGTTTTCAACATTTTTATTTGAAAACCAATATATTTTAAAAAATACACTGTGCGTTCAAATAGTTCCCGAAACAGTCCAATCCCAAACCATGTTGCTCTTTTTAGTTGCAACTATGCAATATGCATCCCTCATTTTTATTACATACCTCATTTATTACATATACTGTCGTCCCCGCTTAATCGGGTAACGGATGAACGAATACCCTGCTTATACGAATAAAACCGTCCGGAACCGAACATTTCCCCATAGACACAATGTTAAATATCCCCGCTTAATCGAATAATTTCCCCAGATAATCGAATAATATCTTTATCTTAATTTGCAAAAAAATTTGCTAAGAAAAATGTAGAATAAGATAAAAGTGTTCCCACAAGACCTTTGAGCAAACAAACCACTATTGTGGACTGTTTCAGAAAATAAAAGTGAAATACGAAAAACAACTTTTTTGTAGCACAAGTTGTAAGATACTTTTTTATGATTTTCATATGACCGTACAATATTTATACTTAATTATTATACTATTTTGTTGATAACTTTTCTTATTTCAAAATCTTTTTACCAATAACATTAATTATTTCCTTTATATAGCTATTTCTTTGTCATTACTGCGTTTAGAGACTAAAATTGGCAAAATGGTAAGGTAAAAAAATGTTCCCCGCTTAATCAAATACCCCGATTAATCGAATAAAGTTTCTTAGAACCGACAGTATTCGATTAAGCGGGGCCGACAGTACTCATATTTTACTGCGGATGGTGAACAACAAAGTCGGACCTTCGATTTTTCCCCCCAAAGATTTGAAACTTCTGCCCGTACATGTCATCCTTAAAAATTATAAATCAAGTTTTAACTGGAGGGGGAAAAATGAAGTGTGTCAAATTTACAAATTGCAATAAAAGTTTAATTCAGAAAATTTTTTTTGAGTATTTATGGCTGTTTGAAAACGGAGTTTTAAAAACGTAGTTCTTTTAATCTTAGGTTTTGTGGTGTGATTAGATACAGTTAAATTCAGGCACACCGGTAAAACATTTAAAATTGGCGTAATTTTAGGCAAGTTTCGACAAGAAGGGAAAAAAGATCCCTCATGAATTTTTTTCAAAATTGAAAGATATTTTAAGGCTAATTTTAGTGATGGGTTACGGGGTCAGAGCTCCTACCGGTATTCGGTAAAATTGAAACCCTGAATTTATACTATTTATGTTGATGGTAAAGGTTCAGGAATTTTCAACGGAAGTCTTTTCATATTGTTCTCTGAAAAACGAAACTGTTAACTTACTACCTTTGGTGTTGTTAGGGAGATGATTTAAAAACACAAAAAGTCGGTCATGAAGAAAAATTTTTGGGTTCCTAAACCAGCAGTTCCAGGCTCATGATTGGAGAAAGAGTAAACGTCTAGTTAGAGATTCACTCCCATAATTCCCAAGTAGTACACTCCGTTGTTTAAACGGTGTAAAATGGTTATTAACGTTGTAACAACCGATTAAAAACGTTTATAAAACGTTTAAACGTTATTTGTGCTACCTGGGATTATGTTTTAAAGAATCATTAGGCTGTCTTTTAGAATGAAGGTTTCCACAACTCTTCGACAGAAATGTCTAAAAACAAAATTTTAAGTTATGTATGGTTTTGTTAGAGAAAGAGGTGGGTGGTTCTGGATGTTTACACTGGAAGTTTTTTAAAAGTGAAGTTTTAAAAAAGTAATTGTAAGCTTTTTTTTTTTTTTTTTTGGCCATCTAAGTTAGATGAGCAGGAAGGGGTGAGGAATTCAGAGCTCTTCCTCGAACAATTTTTAAGTGGACATCAATAAAACGTAATTTCAGGCTATTTTAGCTAGTTACGCTATGAAAGTGGAGATCCACTTCCAAAAACCTTTTTGAAATTTAAGTGCTATTGGCGAATTTTGTGCTATCTTTGCTGACGTTAGGAAAAAAGATCGGGCTCGGAAGATAGTCCCAGAAAATAAATTTTAAATGTATGCTTACCGATCTATGAGACAAAGGTTTCTTACCGCTCTCGCCTAAAATATGTCTTCTCAAGCAAATTTCAAAACATACTCACCGCCCCCCTACCGCCCAAAATTAGTCCACCGCCCCCCTGCTGCCCAAAACATGTTCACCGCCCCTCAGCATCGTCCCACCGCCCACCGGGGGGCGTTATCGCCCCCGTTGAGAACCACTGCTGTAAACAATTTTTTGTTTCTTTCAATTCTTTTTTTTTTTTTTCTTTCGCAAATGTTTTACACTATGAACATTTTTTTTTTTTTCAAACTGAACTTCATTCCCCCAAGTAGCACACTTCGTTTTTTAGCCTACTTTCCCGTTAAAAATAAAAGAAAGACGAAAAAAGTATTAAATGTAGCTTAATGCATCTAAAAAATATCGCCAAGTCCAAAAAATATCGCCAAGTTAAAAAAATAAAAAGGTAAAATGAATATCGAAAAATTAAAAATTTGAAAGTAGGGTATTGAGATGGGGAATTTGTGTTTCGGTCGGTCGGTCGGTCGGTCTGTCGGTCTGTCTGTCTGCCCCCCCCCCCCCTAATAACTTTTGAATGAACATTCCGATTTGGACAAATTTTTTTTTTGCTGGAAAGATCTCGGCGAGTACAGCTCAATCCCATATTTGATTTTTCGATTTGAACAATTTTTGGTTCAACTTTGAACCGTTCAATCAACCTGTCCCGCGATGCTAACTTTTGAGTGAACAGTCCGATTTGAACAAACTTTTTTTTGTTCGAAAGATCTTTTCAAGGATACTTCATTCCCGTATCTACATTTTCGATCTGAACAATTTGTTGTTTAACATTGAACCATTCAAACAAGCTGTCACCCCTAATAACTTTTGAATGAACAGTCCGATTTAAACAAACTTTTTTTTGTTCGAAGCATCTCGTCAAGGATTTTTTATTACCGTATTTAAATTTTCAATTTGAACATTTTTGGTTCAACATTGAACCTTTCAAGCAACCTTTCCCCACCTAATAACTTTTGAGTGCACCGTCCGAATGGAATAAACATTTTTTTGTTCGAAAGTTCTCGGCGAGTACAGCTCATTCCCATATTTGATTTTTCGATTTGAACAATTTTTGGTTCAGCTTTGAACCGTTCAAACAACCTGTCCCGCGATGCTAACTTTTGAGTGAACAATCCGATTTGAACAAACTTTTTTTTGTTCGAAAGATCTTATCAAGGATACTTCATTCCCGTATTTACATTTCCGATTTGAGCATTTTTTCGTTCAACATTGAACCGTTCAAGCAACCTTTCCCCACCTAATAACTTTTGAGTGAAAAGTCCGAATGGAATAAACTTTTTTTGTTTGAAAGATCTCGGAGAGGCTTTCCCATACATTCCCATATTTCGCTTTTTGATTTGAACCATTTTTCGTTCAATATTGAACCGTTCAGAAAAAAAAAATTAACGTTAGTGTCTACGGGGAATTTAAGTTGAATGTTGATTCTGAACTTAAAGTCGGATTTCCTTCAAACTAACTTTGTAAGAAAATGGTTTTGATAAATAATGTTTGTAAAGTATTTTTCTGAGCAATTTTCTGTGAGGACACTGATTGACTTCGCAAACATGGCTGAATTGCAGGCTCAGAAAAAAAAATTACTGACTGTGCAGACGATTTTTTGTTTATTTATTCATTTGTTTTATTTTATTTTTATTATTATTATTTTTTTTTTTTTTGGCAGACGATTTTTTTGTAACAAAAATTTTTCATTCACGAGAACATTTTATTCTTTATTTATATTTAAGAACTGGCAACGGATTAAAAGTGAAATTCGAGACATTTTATTAACGGACGAGTTTTTTTTTTTTTTCTTTTTTTTTTCTTTCTTTGATAAAATGTGTTTTGATGCTCTTTGTACTTTTATTTATTTATTTATTTATTTTATTATTATTATTATTATTTTTTTTTTTTTTTGAAAACTATGGAGGATTTTTTCTACGGAGGAACCGTTACACTCTTTAAAAGGTGCGACAAAACTTTATTTATTCGTTAATTACTTTTTACGTGTTTATTTCATCTGATGCGAGGGGTGTATTTTGATTTTCGAAATCAGCTCTAAGTGCTAAAAAGGTATGTTTGACATAATTTTCAGTCTCAGATAATCAAGAGAATAATGATCAGATGCGAGAATGCCGATGTCGATGTACGGGAAAGTAGGCTCGTTTAGTTCTTGACAGAACTTCTTGTTAACGGTTGTAAAATGGTTATTAACGTTGTAACAACCGCTTAAAAACGTTTGTAAAACGTTTAAAGGTTATTTGTGCCACCTGGGCCCTTTAGTGATTGCAAATACAGGGTGGTTCGAATAAAAAGGAGAGGTTGGATACACTGTTAAAACTACAAGTTTCACAAGGCACCTGTAATGGTGAAACATTGTTGCACCAGAGACAACCCCTGAGGGATGCCACTCGACTCCCTATGGCACCCTTGAAGGTGCCATTTGGCTCCATTTCTGACCCTATACGTGTCTGATGGCACCCCATGGGTGACTTATGACACCTTAAGAAGCCAAATGGACCTTCAAGGGTGCCATAGAGAACCAAGTGTCACATTCCAGGGGGTGCCGCTGGCGCTACAAAGCTTCACCCTTAAAAGTGACTTGTGCAACCTGTAGTTCTAACAGTGTACGTATGTATTTCTAAGAGTAAAAATTGTAGGAAAGCGAAATCTTTTTTACATACTGTAACGAGTCCGTAGCACCTTCAACTTTCTTTAAATGAGCATTCCAATCTTGAGGAAGTAACTATAAATTTATTTACAGGTATGTACACTTATTTACAATAGGAGCAGGAAACATTTGCTAAACATCCAGCAATTAGGTAGCAAACAGTACACTGTACTCTCAACAGTAACTCAGCATCACGTATCTAACGTGAACAGTAATTAAGAAATTGCAAAAGCAAAACAAACATTCGCCCAAGCGAATAAAACCGAGCCTCTCAGAAATCCAATCTGAGAAAAACTAACAACTGTGTTCAAGGCCAGCTATTTATACTCGGAACGAAATTTCGACAACATTATAGCAAAATCCTGTTCATTCATAACTTAAATAATCCATTCAAGAAAGTTCTAGCAATAAAAAGAACAATCTACAACCTTGCAGCTCAGCGCGAAAATGTCTTCATGCTTATTAAATGTAGGGCAAGTGTAAAAACTACAAAGTGTTACAGGGCCGGTATACAAATGATAAAAGTGATATCTTCAGATACTTTTGCAACATGTCGCCAGATAAAACCAAAACTAGTGAAAATGATGCACGGCAGGAAAAACAACAACTATTTACAAGATTTGTAACAATGAATGAATGAAGTGAAAAGGGGGCGCTCCCAAGGCAGCGCAAGCACTGCGACCATAGGTCTATTGTACTATCCCCAGTAGAACCCTACAAGAGCCCAGTAGCTGAAATGAACTTAAGCAGATGTCTAACAGGAATGCTAGACAGTTCACAGGGATCTAAACAATGGTACCCCAAATGTTCAAACCTGTAAGCAGAATAAAAATCACATTCACACAGAACATGACCAGAACTTTCATCTGCCTCAAGGCAGCCTCTACAAGCTGGGTCATCAATGATACCCAACAGGTTTAGGTGTCTATTGAGAGTACAGTGTCCAGTGAGAAGTCCAATAGACATCTTAATCTCTTTTCTGCTCAAACTAAGTAGCTCCCTGGACCTCAGCCAGGGTTGACGTTGGTTGAGAGCTTTAGCTTGCCTCTGTGAGTCAGACTGAAGCCACCTGGCATATGAGTCATTCATAAGCAGGTTTCTTATAGTATTCCTGACTTTGTTATAGGGCAACCCAATAGCAGGTTCAGGACCTACGAAAGGCATGTTGGAGCCCAGTTTGGCAAGCTGATCAGCAGCTTCATTTCCATCAATGTTGCGGTGGCCAGGGACCCAGTAGAGTGTAACCTTATTCTTGCTGGCGAGCCTTGCCAGTGCATTGTGGCATTCCCAAACTGACTTGGTAGTAAAGCAGTAGCTATTGAGGGCTTTTAAGGCGGCTTGACTATCAGAGAAGATTTTTAAAACCTTACCAGTTAAGTCGCGTTCAAGGCAATTGGTTACACATGCCAGGATAGCAAGAACTTCAGCCTGGTAAACCGTAGCAAGCTTCCCAAGCGAAAAGTAAAGCTTTGTTTTGCTGCTGCTGCAAAAAGCACCAGAGCCAGTACCGGAAGAGGTCTTAGAGCCGTCAGTGAACCAAATTTCATTGGCATTACCGACAAGCTTCGGAACATCCTTCCATTGTTCTCTGGAAGGAAACACAATGTTATAATTAGCATTGAAACTAATATGTTTTAACAACCAGTCGCTTGGCATCAAAAAGTAGGGATGCTTGACGGCCTCTATACAAAGTTTATCATATAGAGACGAGTGGCGAGGGGTCTTCCAGAGACCCAGGAGGTTCAAGCGATATGAACAGGTAATCGCTTCCAGTTCCACTTGTTTGTGAAGTGGAAGTAAACCTATAAGAAGTTCTAGGCTTTGAGAGGGAGTAGTTCTCATTGCACTAGTAATTGCAATGGTAGCCATCCTTTGTAGGGTGGTAAGACTGCTCTCAGTAGTTACATTACGGGTCTTACCCCACCAGGCAATGGCCCCATAGGTTATTGTGGGTACAATAACCCTGGTGTAGACCCAATGGGCAATTTTTGGTGAAAACCCCCAATTACTGCCTATGGCGCGCCTGCAGGACCAAAAGATCCTTTTGGCCTTGTCAATAACAAGCTTGAGGTGCGAATTCCAGTTTAAAGTACTGTCAAAAATCACACCCAAGTACTTGACTTCATTGGAATAGTCAAGGGGAGAGTTAAAGAACTCAATCTTGCAAAGATCCTTCAGCCGTTTTCTAGTGAAGAGAACCAAGTGCGTCTTGCTAGGATTCACAGTGAGGCCCACCTCACTGCACCAGCTTTCAATTGACTTGAGGGCTGTTCTCATAAGGTTGCAGACCGTATCATAGAACTTGCCCCTTATAACCAGAGTTATGTCATCTGCATAGCCTATACAGTGCAGACCCTTTTGACGAAGTCTTTCCAGAAGTTCATCCACAACCAGGCTCCACAGAAGGGGGGAAAGTACACCCCCTTGTGGACATCCTTGGCAGTTTTCCACTAAAAGGGAATCACCCAGCAGGCTTGCTTTTGTCATGCGGGTGGTAAGAAGACTATTAATCCAGGTACAGACCATGGGGTTTATTCCCTTCCGAATGAGGGAATTGCAAATAGTCTCGGTAGAGACTTTATCAAAGGCTCCTTCAATATCAAGGAAAACAGCAAGAGCCAATTCCTTTCCATTAACTGCACTGTCCAGAGCTGTTGTTAGATCGTACAGTGCTGTTTCGGTCGAATTACCGGGTTGGTAAGCATGCTGGCACCTAGAAAGAGGAGTTGTTTTTAGGATGCCATCCCTGATGTACCTATCGATCAGTTTCTCCAGGGTTTTAAGGAGAAAAGAAGTAAGGCTGATAGGTCTGAAGGCTTTAGCCTCGTGATAGTTTGGCTTGCCTGGCTTTGGAATGAAGACCACCTTAGAGGTTCTCCAAGCACAGGGAACGTAACCGAACACAAGGCAGGATCTATAGATCCTACACAGATGTGGAGTGATGATGTCAACACCTTTTTGCAGGAGAACTGGTACAATGTCATCCGGTCCTGCAGATTTATAAGGCTTGTGTGAATTGATGGCCCATGCAATTCTGTCAGGGGTAACAATATCACCAGCAGTTTTCCATTTTTCCTTATTGCTACGTAAGGAAAGAAGAGGGATAACCGGATGGTGTCCCTCATCTCTGGCTATGGAGTTAGGGAAGTGCACCTTGAACATCTCTGCCAGGGTGCTACTACCATCTTTGGTATAGGAGCCATCATTCTTTTCGATTGCTCCGAGTTGACAAGTCCTGTCTTTGGAAAGTATTTTCGTGAGCTTGGCCACACGAGAAACGCTATCTAATAGGCTGCAGAATTTAGTCCACGCATCTTGTTTACTTGTTCTTACAGCCTTGTTGTACTTGGTGAGGGCCTCCTTATAGGCGGGCCAATCACCAGTTTTTTTGGCTTTGTTAAAGAGCCTTCTGCAAAGTTTGCGTAGACCACTAAGATTTTTAGACCACCAAGCGACTCGTCTTGGTAAACTAGTGGACACAGCAGTGCAGTTTTGATGGAAAGCCTGGAGAATAGAGTGTTGAAGTGAATCAACAGCTAACTCCAGGTCAAGAAGATTCGTAAGTTTGAATTTCTTACCTGATAGGAGGAGTTTTAGATCCTCTTTATAGGAGTCCCAGGAAGTGCGTCTGGGATTCCTTTTCTCCCGCAGACTGCTCAACACAGGGCCTGAAAGAGTCATAAAGATTAGTCTGTGGTCAGAGAGGGTAATCCGCTCCGACACATGCCAATCGTTTACACAGTTGAAAGCTCTGTCATTGCAGAAAGTTAAATCAATGACTTCGCATCTATTACGGGTAATAAAAGTTGGTTTATTACCTCTGTTGAGGATATGTAAGTTGTTGCATAGAATATATTCTATTAAATCCTCACCTCTTTTGTTGCAATCACTACTTCCCCACACAACATGGTGTGCGTTAGCATCGCATCCAACAATAAACTTCAGCTTGGCTTCCGCACAGTAGTCAACAAAATTCCTGGCTGAAGTTGCTAAAGGAATTTTCTCCTCATAAGGTAAATAGGCAGACATGAAGCATGCTGATTCACCATTTTCACTATAGACTCTGACGGCGACATTGTCACCATCGAGAAAGTCAGCGAGGCAGAGAGCGTTTAGTCGCTTGTTAACGATCAAACATGCTCTCGGTCTGTTACAGGAGCGGTCAAAGAAGAGGTTCCAGCAATTGCCGAGGCCCAGGATTTTCCCTCGGTTAACCCAAGGTTCCTGCAAAAGGGCAATGTCAATCCTGCCTTCAGCCAAATCTTTGCTCAACAGGGCAGTAGCAGACTGGCAGTGATGGAGATTGAGCTGAGCAACCTTAAGGCCAAGCAACATAATCTAAAGCAAAAAGCCTGCTAGGGAGCAGCAACCTCGTTAGACTGGGGAACCCGTGAGGGAGAATCCCCAGTTAGTGTGACGTCAGAATCAACATCTGAGACGTCAAGACCATCCAACAGGTTAAGAATTGAGCTAGTGGAGGACTTTGGAGAGATAGATCCGCTCTCGTTAATAGTATGTGTAACTATACTTACGGGAGGAGTGGATCCAGAGGGTGTTTCTTCCTCAGCGGTCTCCACCCCCTCCATTGCTGCAGGTAATTCGGCAGGCGACTCAACGACAGTAGGGCTCAAATCAGCCTGCGGTTGTTTGTCCTCAGACTCCAATGAAGCATCGGAGTCCTTGGACGGAGCAGTGGAGGTACAAGACGTACGTTGAGTGTTAGGATCGTGCAAGATCTTGCAAAGACCTTTGCCAAAAGCCCCAACAAACAATTCCAGGTTGGACTTCTTGATGTACTCGGCTGAACCAGAGTCCACCTCGAAAATCCACCTGACATACGCTTGTTCCCCAACAACCGTCTTATCTCTTGCCCTCCAACCACTGGTCGTGAGGCCCGGGTTCAATCGGGCAAGACGTTTCTTGATGGCCTCCGAGTCCAAGGTGTAGATGTCCCTTGTTTTGAAGGCAATCTTCACCGGCTTCGGAAGTTCGTTATATGGCCGCACGAGGAGCTCAGACTCTCCCAACATGCGACCTTTGTAGTTGCTCTGCAACCAGCTTGCAGAGTAGTCATTGGTGCAATGGATAACCAGTGCACCATTTAGTAGACTAGCAGCTGCAAACTGCGGAGCTTTCTCGTCTATGGGGAGATCGTCGATGACAGTGTCGATCTCCCGTTGAATGTTGAGGACATCTCCTGAAGAGAGTAATCTCTCAGGATATTCCTTTGGTATTATGGCCAATTTGATGCCAGAAGTGGCCTGGCTGTAGGAAACTCTGGGCCTTTTAGCCTGAGCCACGTTAGAGGGAGAAGGGGTAGACCCTTCTGATAGGACCCTCTTTGCAGTGGGGGTGCTTTGAGGCTCCAGTCCCTTGCTCTGCTGGAACTTGATGGCCCGTTTCTGGTTCCTGCGTTCCCTGCTGTTCAAATGCCGGGAGGTACCGGATGGGCCAGGTACCGCAGGATCGTTGATTTCCTTTGCAGGATTCATCGTGGTTTTGATTGATTTGTCATCTGACTCCTTTTCAGGAGCAGAGACGCTTTTGGAGTGGGCTGGCGACGTCCGGATTTCTCCAGACGCGTCAGCCGTTTGTTTGGGGCGGTTTTCACCGCTTGGGTTTTTGTTTTGTTTTTTTCGTTTGCCCATTGGGGGTAAACTGAGGGTAAGTAAGCTGTCACCACCTGAATTGACCCTCTCTACAGGCAGAAGGCTAAAATACAACGTGGTTCGCCAGGCCACGAGGTGGACCGTTAGCAGCGACCTTTAACCCCGGTCGCTATATGATCATGTCATATTCTCATCGGCACGGTTCCTTACGCCTTGGATTTAGGTTGCCGTTCCCGGCGGATAGGACAAAAAAGCCCTAAACCGCCAGCAACTATTATAAAAACAACAACTATTTACAAGATTTGTAACAATACTCAAATCAATCTAATGTGGTTCTATGTGCTCTTGTCCTGACTGTTGATCGCTATCACACCTGCAACTAAATTCCTGCCATACGACATTGTAGCATGCACGCAGTCACAGAAGCATTTGCTGCAGGGATCCAATTTTTCAGTTTGTCAGTATTAACTGTTAAGAAAGGTATAAACTCAGTATGCTTTACATATATCCACACAGGAAACAAAACCACGTGGTGTAAGGTCTGGTGAGCTTGGAGCAGTGAATCACAAAGTGCTAAATCCTCTCTTGTTATATCGGCAATTTGAAGAGAAATAAAACACAGTGGGGCACATACCGTAACACACAGAGGCATCTAGAGGTAGTAAATTGAGATTTAAAAACTTACTCTTTCATGCAAGCTTTAGGTTACCATACGTCTCGTTTTTTGAAAAGATGTCCTGTTGTCCTCGTACACAGCCTTAGGACGTTGAAATGTTCCGTTTTCAAAAAGAAAGTAACCTAGGGGAGAAAATTAACTTATAGTATTGTGGTAGTACCAAAGTAATTCTAAGAAACTTTCTAAAGAATTAATTTTTATTCGGAATGAACACTAAGTATACTTAGGCAAATTTGTACTGAAAAGAAAGACTATATAAAAACTTTATTTACACTTGTTTACTTCTGTTCCTGTATTACTAACTACAAACCACGCGGAAGCAGTTTTTTTTTTTTTTTAGTTCATATAATAAGTAGAATAACCCCGATCCAGCACTGCCAGAGATATTGATTTGAAAAAGGAACTTGAAGTAGCCTGTAAAAAAACGAATTTAATGCTAATAATCACCCTGTCTAGTGGTCAGAAAAATCTGACTAGACGGGGGGCGATTCTGGGTTCGAATACCGGCTTGGGTATGGATGTACTTTTTCTCTCCTATTCTCTTTATTTCTTTGTGTTAATGTTTTTTTTTTTTTTGCTGTGAATGGCTGCCTATCCTTTCAACCTGCCCTATAACATGTGTGTACTGCAGAAGTTGGACATCACATTAATTACGGTACAGTTGTAAAAGTGAAGCAGCCCTACATCGCCTGCCGAGCTAGCGCAAGACAACTAACTAAAACAACGACGAATTTAAAGTGCACCAGTGACAGTTATCGCTCTCAGAAGGTCTTCTAGCTCCCGCTATCGAATCCACGATCCTTTATGGACCTTAAGAATAGGCTACTCCGGCACATAATTGCTCAACCAACGGTTGCCATGTAAACGAGTGAGTCAAAATCAAATTCGGCCACAGATGCACTCTGTAATTGAAGGGATTGGAGGATGAAGGGGCTATGTTACATTTTAAAAAATGAACACTCTGGACAATGGTAAGCAACGGATACAGGAAAACGAATAAAACTTGGTGCATCAAACACGTAGATGTCATTAAACCAATTTCATACGCACAGTAAAGCTAAAACCAGAAAACAAAAAAGCTGCAAGAACGGCAACAATAAAACTTTAAACTTTAATACTCGCAATTTCTGTTTTGTCACATAGCCCCTTCATCTCCCAAGCCCTTCAATTGGTACATGATGCATCGAGTTAAAGACTCTTCTTTAATTTTTAGAATAATACAGGAGGACGTTAGTGTCGTCAATGCATCTAAGCAAGAAACAATTTAGCCTTTTTTAAAAATGATAAAATAATTAACAAACTATTTTTGAACCCTGCGCGGTAAGCGACATATTTTGATAATATTTTACAGGTCCACGGTTCAAGAGAGGTTGGGAAAAGATGTGTTTCATTCTTTTCGGAATGGAAGAACTTAATATTCCTTCTACTCAAGAAATTTGGACAAGCTGTGTTTTATGCAAAATGTTTAACTCTTTTACGAGACGTCAGTATTTTCTTCCAAACTATCTGAATGGATAGCATATAACATGTAACCATTATTTATACAAAACCAAGTCAAGACGCTGAATTATTTTACTTCTATTCATGTTTTTGGTAAAACATTTCCTTTGCTACAAAAGGAACCGTATTTAAAATTTGTTCTGAAAATTCACGGCTTTCATATATTTCCAGTGATTGAATACCTAAGGTAAAATACAGAAATTTCATAAATGAAATTGAAAGCATCAAAAATCTTAGTCTCTCCATGCAATAAAATGAGAAAATACTACGCATTACAAGACTTCCAAGATCCTCCCAAATGTAAATAATGCAAAACTTCCTCGAGCTACGAAATATCATAATACATGTAATATGCTGCTGTTTTAGAAAACGAAATAAAATTTCAGCAGCTGCTAGGAATGAATCAAATTTCAGGCGCAGTTCTCGAAACAAGATCCTAATAAATCCGTTTCTAAAATATTCGCTTCGGGCAAAAGTAATAAAATATTAATTTAAGGGATGGCGACTAATCTTGCGAGAAGCAACGGAATAAAACCCGAACATGAGAAGATGCGAAATAGGGAACAAAATAGTTCTTTTTCGCGATTTGCTTCATTTAAATTTTGAATGAAATTCTGTGCCGTGTTGGAACTAAAATTCATTAAGCTTTGCGATAATCCCCTTTGTAATTAAATGTGATAAAGATTATGACTAATTAAATAACTATTTCACGTAAAACGTTAGTTAGATAAAGTAGTTATTCAGTCTTATGTATTTTCGTAGTATCTAGCTTTCACTTCAAATAAATAAATGTAAAAGCAAATCCTTTATAATTATAATGTAAATTAATAACATGGTTGCCAATATTAGAGGAAAATAATTACTAAATACCTTCTACAGGGACATGAAAGAAAGGAGAATTACCACAGGTGGAGAAGGCGTCATTAAAATTAGCAGTAATGAGTAGCCGCATAAATTAAAGAACCTTTAAATTCAGATTTTATGCATGTATTTTACTTTGTCTTTGCTTATCTTCATCAGTTTATTTCATTAGATAGAAATAACTTTAAAACTTTTGGCTTTTATATTTTAAGTAACACAAGGAGTTATAAATAAATGTTGTACTAACATCTTATTACGACGTTAATCTTGATTCATATTTATTACAAACTAGCTGACACAGCCGCGCGTTGCTGTGGCTAAGGTAAAGGCTTACTATAATGTTTCAATAGAAACGAAAAACTTTTACACAGGTAAAAGTTCACAAAACACAGTAAAACCTCTTTTTATTACAATACAATTGAAATTCAAAATCACAAAAAAATGAATATTGTATAACTTAAAACCCCGAAAAGGTACAATATTTACGAAACAGTCAAATTTCGAATCGCAAACTATGAGGTGTATATTTATGTTACAAAGTAATGTGACTGTAAAAATAGTGTGTATAGAAATAATTTTAATCTTCGCCCCTAAATAAAAGATTTAAAAAAAAAAGTTCTACTGTTATTTGCGAATTTTACCTGTGCAGAATTGAAAATTAGAGTGATTTAATTAAAAAATTTATCTACTGAGCGAACTACTGCACTACCTACGGTTATAAATGTGCAAATTGTCGTCCAAGAATACATTTGTATTTACTAAGGAAAAAAAATAAACAAGAAGTTCTGTCAAGAACTAAACGAGCCTACTTTCCCGTACATCGGCATCGACATTCTCGCATCTGATCATTATTCTCTTGATTATCTGAGACTGAAAAGTATGTCAAGCATACCTTTTTAGCACTTAAAGCTGATTTCGAAAAGCAAAATATACCCCTCTCATCAGATGAAATAGACACGTAAAAAGTAATTAACGAATAAATAAAGTTTTGTCGCACCTTTTAAAGAGTGTAACTGTTACAGTTCCTCCGTAGAAAAAATCCTCCATCGTTTTAAAAATAATAATAATAATAATAATAATAATAATAAATAAATAAAAGTACAAAGAGCATCAAAACACATTTTATCAAAGAAAGAAAAAAAAAAAGAAAAAAAAAACTCGTCCGTTAATAAAATGTCTCGAATTTCACTTTTAATCCGTTGCCAGTTGTTAAATACATATAAAGAATAAAATGTTCTCGTGAATGAAAAATTTTTGTTACAAAAAAAATCGTCTGCCAAGAAAAAAAATAATAATAAATAAAATAAAACAATTGAATAAATAAACAAAAAATCGTCTGCACAGTCAGTCATTTTTTTTCTGAGCCTGCATTTCCGCCATATTTGCGGAGTCGGAGTCGGAATCAGAGTCCTCACAGAAGATTACTCAGAAAAGTACTTTACAAACATTATTTATCAAAACCATTTTCTTACAAAGTTAGTTTGAAGGAAATCCGACTTTAAGTTCAGGATCAACATTCAACTTAAATTCCCCGTAGACGCTAATGTTAATTTTTTTTTTCTGAACGGTTCAATATTGAACGAAAAATGGTTCAAATCAAAAAGCGAAATATGGGAATGTATGGGAAAGCCTCTCCGAGATCTTACAAACAAAAAAAAGTTTATTCCATTCGGACGGTTCACTCAAAAGTTATTAGGTGGGGAAAGGTTGCTTGAACGGTTCAATGTTGAACGAAAAAATGCTCAAATGGAAAATTTAAGTACGGTAATGAAGTATCCTTGCTGAGATCCTTCGAACAAAAAAATTTTTATTTAAATCGGACTGTTCACTCAAAAGTTATTAGGGGTGACAGCTTGATTGAGCGGTTCAATGTTGAACGAAAAATTGTTCAAATTGGAAATGTAAATACGGGAATGAAGTATCCTTGATAAGATCTTTCGAACAAAAAAAAGTTTGTTCAAATCGGATTGTTCACTCAAAAGTTAGCATCGCGGGACAGGTTGTTTGAACGGTTCAAAGTTGAACCAAAAATTGTTCAAATCGAAAAATCAAATATGGGAATGAGCTGTACTCGCCGAGATCTTTCCAACAAAAAACAGTTTATTCCATTCGGACGGTTCACTCAAAAGTTATTAGGTGGAGAAAGGTTGCTTAAACGGTTCAATGTTGAACCAAAAATGTTCAAATTGAAAATTTAAATACGGTAATAAAGTATCCTTGCCGAGATGCTTCGAACAAAAAAAAGCTTGTTTAAATCGGACTGTTCATTCAAAAGTTATTAGGGGTGACAGCTTGATTGAGCGGTTCAATGTTGAACGAAAAATTGTTCAAATCGGAAATGTAAATACGGGAATGAAGTATCCTTGAAAAGATCTTTCGAACAAAAAAAAAAGTTTGTTCAAATCGGACTGTTCACTCAAAAGTTAGCATCGCGGGACAGGTTGTTTGAACGGTTCAAAGTTGAACCAAAAATTGTTCAAATCGAAAAATCAAATATGGGAATGAGCTGTACTCGCCGAGATCTTTCCAACAAAAAAAAGTTTGTCCAAATCGGAATGTTCATTCAAAAGTTATTAGGGGGGGGGGACAGACAGACCGACAGACCGACACACAAATTCCCCATCTCAATACCCTACTTTCAAATTTTTAATTTTTCGATATTCATTTTACCTTTTTATTTTTTTAACTTGGCGATATTTTTTGGACTTGGCGATATTTTTTAGATGCATTAACTTACTCCTAATACTTTTTTCGTCTTTCTTTTATTTTTAACGGGAAAGTAGGCTAATAAAAAATAAGCTATAATAGTAATAATTTGAAAACTTATGAATACAGAGAAGTACGTTTAGAAAATACAATTCTGAGCAAAATCACTCTAAATTTTAATATTACACAGGTAAAAGTTCATAAATTACAGTAAAACCTTTTCTTATTACAATACAATTGAAATACAAAATCAAAAAAAAAAAAATGAATATTGTATAACTTAAAAACCCCAAAAGGTACGATATTTACGAAACAGTCGAATTTTGAATCGCAAACTATGAGGTGTATATTTATGTTACAAAGCAATGTGACGGTAAAAATTGTGTGTATAGAAATAATTTTAATCTTCGCACCATAAAACAGTACATTTTCCCTCCTAAGAATTTGTTTTTTGAATAGTAAATACCAAATGTATTGTTGAACGATAATTTGCAAATTTATTGCTGCAGATGGATACGCTTAGCAAATACAATTCTGAACTAAATCACTAAAAATTTAAATATTACATAGGTAAAAGATCACATAATGCAGTGAGCCTTTCTTTGTCTAAATACACCTGACATAAAAATCACTAAACAATATGAATATTTTATAACTCAAAGCTCGAAAAAGGTATGATATTTTTCACTAAAATAATTTTCCTAAAAAAATATTTGTACCTAAACATGAGTGAAAAATATTTTTAAAACATACAAAATAGCATATGTTAAGTATCTAAACTGCTTTAATAAATTGAATTAAGTAAAGGAGAAGTAAGCAAATAATACTTTTCCGAATATTGATTTAATAATACTTACACGCACAATTTAAATTAAGAGAATTGGGACGAATAGGCCAGAAACCGATTCGACATCCTTGATCGTTACCACAATTGCTTTTTGCTTCCGAAGCAACCGACAACCCAGCATCAGATTTTATCTTAAAGAAGCCAAGAATACAGAAAAGCTGGTAGCTAAATAGATAATTTGCAATAAAAAATATATTGCTGTCCTAAATTGAGCCAAAAACTATCCTATCACTAGCAAAAATACCCGGCGTTGCCTGGGTCAGTAATAATATTGAGAAACAATTTATATACTCACCTTTGTTTTTTTTTTTTTTTTTTTCCTGAACTGAAAGAACTCAGAACACACCGCTTGGCGATTTTTAAAATGTCGCCAAATTTTTGCGTAACTGTTTTGGGATACCTAGGATAATTTTGCTCCCCTACTTACTTTATGAAAATACATTAAGTATTATTATGTCACTAATTTTTGTCACAGAGAAATAGTTGTCAAATTCTGAGATACTATTGCTGACCACAAAATGACGTTAAAAGTTTTTGTCCTAAATGATTTCGAAATTAATAGGGAACATTTAGCAGTTATTTATGCAAAAATGCAAATTAGTGGTAATTTTAGTCTTGTTTAAGGGTTTTATTAATTTAGTATGTGGATTACTTTACTTTTTGACATAATTTTAAAAAGGTTTTTAATGGATACATTCGGAATCGGAAAACAAAAGGAAAAAAACTGAACTTTTCAAATGTGGGAGTATTATATCGATGATTGATATTTTGCTGCAGTCGATAAATATCAGACAATAATCGGTTTATTTTGGTTACGTCGTGTAAAAAGTAAAGTATTATTACATAGTCTTCGGCACAAAAATAGGCGTCAGTTGAAAAAATCGCCGAGAATCTCAGTTATTAAAATCTTGCAGCAAATTTGGCAAAATTCCTGTTCAATCGGATACTAAGGAACTGCCCTATTGTAAGTACCAGAGAAAGTGACCAATCAAAGCAAACAAATTTAAGAAATACCGTTAAGTTGTATTTAAAGCTCCATCAAATTGGAAAATAATGAACCTAATCTATTTATTAGTTGCCAATCTCTTCTAGCGGTTACGTTACCAATACTCTAAAACACATATTTACAAAATTCGAGAAAATAATTGACGCCGTGAACAATCTACTAATCCTATACTATAATACGAGAGATGTTTGCCAAGTCGAAAATCGTCCCAGAATTAATAAACTCCGGTAAACTTGGGGGTCTGGGGTTTTTGGCCACGAGGAATCGATTGGTGCCGGTTTCGAAGCGCTACGGTCGAAGGGTTCGGAGTTACAGATAGGATTCATTAAAAGTTTGAGAAGATTTCTTACTACGCCATTTTCTTTATGATTACTCTTATTGTTACCGTTTCTTAGCAACCGCGTGTTAACAATGGATTTCATATTTAATCACATCAGCGTAAATTTATATTTTTATGGTATTTGGCAAATAATTTTTGGCAATATGTTAGAATTGTTATTGTTTTTGAAATTTAAAAGAGATCGATCAAAATAAAGTTAGAATTGGGTATGGGCAGAGGTAGAGCCGCTATATAGACAGGCCGACGCATCAAGCTTAAGTTTCACCACTTTGGATCCAACTTATTGACGTTCACTTTCATTTTTCATTGTTGTGGAATTAGGATTACCAGAGCAAAGTTTCGGGACATTGCCAAGCTTTGTTAATTTACGTAAACAGTTACCAAAAAGCGATAACTGGCCAGAAAAGACAATCCTCACACACGCGCTGGATCCTAAGTGGTAATCTTGATGCGTCGGCTCGTCTATATAGGGGCCTGAGGCCGCGGTTGTCCAATCGGTTAGTCGTCGGACTCGTAACCGGAGGGTCTCGGGTCGATCATTTAGCCGCCGATCAAAGATCCACCGTCTTCATTAATGGTTGCTGGGGGACGTTAAAAATGTTCGTGGTCACAAAATCCTCCAAGTGAAACGAAACCTCTGGGGTGTGCTGGACCAAGGGTTTACTCGGCCCTTGGGCCTGGTTAAAAATGAACAGAGCGCTCTTCAGGGCCCCATCCCGGTTAAAAAGCGAGTTGTGGTATGTACGGGGGGGGGGACCTGGAGTGTGAAGTGAAGTGAAAGTCAAAACCAACTGGAACCAAATGCGTACTGGAGAACAGAGACTCTGCATCCATTCTCATCAACCCCTCCCGCGCCTTCGGCGCCAAATGAAATGAAATTAGGTGTGATTTTACGGTGAGCATGGATTAAATAGGGTTGTGTTTTTTAAAATAAATTACGGCTGTTTTGAATGCGTAATTGCAACCAAAGGCTCAAAAATGCTTTTCAAGTTTATCTAAATAAGTACTTCGCACGTTAGAAAAAAACACGAGTTTACAAACCTCTTTTTTTTTTTTTTAACCGAGCGGGCTCGGTCCCCTGGTACACGTTAGGGGTAATACGAGGAATGGTTTCCAAGTCGAAAATCGCCCCAGAATTTATTAACTCTGGTAAACTTGGGGGTCTGGGGTTTTTTGGCCACGAGGAATCACGAGGTTTGGTTTTTCTAAATAAATTTGTCAATATTGAACTTCAACACACTTCAATCTTTACACTGCTCACTTTATACCATTTCTTTAATTGTATAGTTTTTTTTATTATCAATTACATTTTATTTCCTATGACTTTTCAAACTTAACCTTTGTATAGAATAGTTCCCTTTCCAAACTCTAACTTTGTTTAGAATAGTTTACAATGCTGCACTTTAACCGTATCTTTTCACCAATGGTTTCACAAATTGTCTTATGGCATGTATTGTTTTGATAAATCACAATTGAAAATTTAAATCTTCGAGTTAGTTTCGATACCTGTTTTCCTCGAGCGGAGCTCGGTCACCCGCTGGTGTTTTAAAATACAAATCATAGAGTAAAAGCTCGTTCAAGAGCTGGCGCGTTCGTTTCCAATGTCTATGTAAAAACCTTTATATTAGACCATGAAGCTGAAAAAAAAAATTACTTTTTGATTTGACTTGAGAAAAGCCTTGAACATTTAATGCAAAAAGCGGAAATGATATACGCAATTCTAGCTATCGACAGGGAGTTGAGATGATGCACTAAATACTGAATTACTTTGCTGGAAGCCTTCGCGGATTTATGCGAAAAATGTACCTTAAATTGGAATGAAAAAGGCGCTAAAAATCAAACTTTTTCGAATATCGTTAGAAATTATAGCCTATGTGTTATTCTGATGTATAAGCTACATTATAGTAAAAGTTTCATTAAAATCCATTCAGTAGTTTTTGCGTGAAAGAGGAACAAACATCCAAACTTTCGCATTTATAATAGTACTAGCAAAAATACCCGGCGTTGCCTGGGCCAGTGAAAATATTGAGAACCAATTTATAATCGCTTTTTTTTTCCTAAACTAAAAGAACTCAAAACGTACCGCTTTGACGATTTAAAATGTCGCTAAATTTGCGGTAATTGTTTTGGGATACCTAGGATACTTTTGCTCCCATCCCTACTTTATGAAAATATGCTTAAGTATTATTAAGTCAGTAATTTTTGTCAAAGAAAAATTGTCATTTAATGTTGAGAAAATATTGCTGACCATGAAATGACGCTAAAAGTTTTTGTCCTAAGTGATTTCGAAATTTGTAGGGAGCATTTGACAATTATTTGTGCGAAAAACACAAATTATTGGTAATTTTAGTTTTGGGGTTTGATTAATTTCGTATGCGGATTACTTTACGCTTTGACATAAGTTTTAAAAGTTTTTTTAATGACAACGTACGGGATTGGCCAAAAAAAAAAGCCTGAACTTTTCTTCAACTGTGGGAGTAATATCTCGATGATTAAGATTTTGGCGCAGTCTACAAATATCAGACAACAATCGTTTTATTTTAGTTATATCATGTAAGAAGTAAAGTATTATTACATAGTCTTTGGCGCCAAAACTGGCGTCAGTTGAAAAAATTACCAATATATAGTTATTATAATATTCTTGCAACAAATTCGGCAAGATACCTGTTCGATTGGATTCTAAGTGACCGATTGTAAGTACCCGCCCAGTCAGCGCAAAATTTTTTTTAAAAATACCGTAAAGTTGTATTTAAAGTTCCATTAAATTGGAAAATAATGAACCCAATCCATTTATTAGTTGCCAATCTCTTCAAGCGATTACATTACCGATACTCTAAAACATATACAGTCGGCCCCGCTCAAACGAATACTGTCGGTTCCAAGAAATATTATTTGATTAAGCGGATAATTCGATTAAACGGAATCTTTAGTATTGCGACTATGGCATGGGAAATATCCAGTTCCAGGATATTTTATTCGTTTATTCGTTACCCGATTAAGCAGGACCGATAAATTCACGAAACTTGTGAAAATAATTGATACAGTGAACAATTTACTAATAAAGGAATACAATTTATTCTAAAGAAATAATATTTTCACGCAGCAATGTACATTAAGAAACACATTGCTTAAGGATAAATATTCTACTTATACAACTAAGACTATACAAAACGTTTTAAATACAAATCATGGTAAAAGCCTGGATATTCCCCATGAAGCTGGAAAAAAAACCTTCATGATTTGACTTGAGAAAAGCCTTGAACATTAAATACGGAAAGAAGAAATGATGCCCGCAATTATAGCTTTCGACAGGGAGTTGAGATGATACACTAAATACTGAATTAGTTTGGTCAATGCCTTTTGATTAATGAGAAATAATGTACCTTAAATTGGAATGAAAAAGGCGCTACCGATCGAACTTTTTTGAATATCGTTTTAAATTATAGCCTATGTGTTATTCTGATGTATAAGCTACATTGTGGTAAAAGTTTCATCAAAATCCATTCAGTAGTTTTTGCGTGAAAGAGGAACAAACATACATCCATCCATACATCCATCCATACATCCATCCATCCATCCATACAAACTTTCGCATATATAATAGTAGTAAGATTAAGATTTAAGTTGGACCAAACTGAAACTGCGTGCAAAATTTGGTTAAAATCGGTTCAGTAGCTGAGGAGTTCATTGGCCACAAACACAGGGACACGTAACTTTTATATATTAAGATATCTAAGTACACTCACTGCCAAAAATTAAGCACGGAGGGGTAAAATGCGAAAAAATGGATAAGTACTGCTTTGATTAATAATAAATGCGGCAGGAAAGTAGCAAATATGTTTATGCAATAAACAAAAAAAAAATTACATGAAAAGATAAAACAAATAGTATTTTTTTCAAAATTTATAATATGAGGCCATTTTGCAGTCATTTACAAATGCTGTATAAACTAAACAAACAACAAAAACTGATATTAATAGGGTATGTGAGCTGAGCACCCCTCATCAGCATACAAAGCTTGCAGCGTGTCACCATGCTTTTTATGAGGCGATCAACCATTGCAGAGTCGAGTAAGTTCCATTCCTCCTGTAGAGCAGTTTCCAACTATGTGAGAGGGGCTGAGGGTGGGACACGTATACACACAGCTCTGCCATGCTCATCCCAAAGTTTTCAATCGGATTAAGGTCAGGCGAGTACGCCGGCCAGTCCATACGAGCAATACCCACACCCTCCAGGTAGTCGTCGACTAGAGCCGCTCTATGTGGACGTGCATCCATTAAAACGAAAGCAGGACCCACCTCGGCAGGGTACAATCTTACAGTGCGGTCTAGGACTTCATCCCGATACCGTATAGCCGTCACAGATCCCTGTCTGTCGGTGTCGGTGTGCAGGTCGGTGCGCTATCCCAACGAAATCCCTGACCAGACCATGACACTTCCACCTTGAAATGCGTGATATTCGACGATGTGCTGTGGCTGATTGCGTGTTTCTTGTTCTCTCCAAACCCTTACACGCTTGTCATCGGGTCGCAGACCAAATCTCGACTCATCTGTAAACATAACGTTGCCCCAATCAGACACAGTCCAACTCACATGTTGGCGGCACCACTTTAATCGTACCCCTCTGAATTGGACGGAGAGCGGAACACAAAATCGTGGTACACGGGGATATAGACCATTCATGGGTAGTCTTCGATGAAATATTGAAATATATTTCATCTAATATATCTAAATTCGATGAAATATTGAAGTGGGATATTTACTTCAGTTTTTTTTTTTTTTTTTTTCTCGAAAGTAATTAAATGTTTGAACTAAAAAGACTAAGAGAATGAGTAAAATTGCAAAAACTTGGAAAACAAGAAATGTAAGACTAGTTGGTGCAACACTACACAAGGTGTCAGTTTCGTGTTTCAGAACTTCAAAGAGAGTAGTCTGCAACCTGATGGTTTTAATGGAAATGTGTTCCTGAAGCGGTGATGTACGGAGAAGCACCATATAGGAGAGAGTGAAAAACGTTTTTAATAATACGTTTGAAAAAAGCTAACGGTACATGATTCAAAGTGTTTTCCGCCGGCTACAATGCTACCTCTCACATCTCCGGCGCATAGAACTCGGAACACTCTGGAATACTCCCAGCAAATCTCGAATTTCTCCGCTTCGAGAAAGCATTTCCGACCTCTCATTGCTATTGGATTTCGAGTCGTCAGGATGCACCTACATCCCTTAGGAGTTCTGAAACACTCAACTGAGATACCTGTAGTTCTGTCTTTTAATAAGATTCGACAGCTCGAAGAACAAAAATCCTGGTGTAATATTTTATCGCTTACGATGTCAACAACTCGAAAAAGGAATTTCCCTTTTTTTTTAATTTAAAATGTATTCGTAAATGATGAGTTTTTCCTTTTCATGGTTATTTTATGTATAAAACTGAAAGATAGTTTTGTAAATATGTTAAGCGTTATCTCCAGGAAGTCTTTTACATAGAGCAAAACTTTAATCAAAACTTCATCAAAGAAATTAAACACTGAAATAAGCTATTCAAGATGTTAAGGCTTACTTTAAAAGCAACACTAAAAACATCAGATAGCTCCCACTCCAGCGACATGATTATTAACAAAAAAACATATTTTTGGACTAGCAGGATGTCACGTGACACTTTCCGGCACCGAAGAAGTTGAAAAACGTAACTATTCCACGAAAGAAATCTTCAACGATTCAAATTACTCGAAGATTCTTGAAAAAAACTTTCAGACTACTTCCTAAGGCTCTAAAATACATAAAATTCCAATTTCTTGCTTTCAAGAGCGTCCAATGCCGGAATTAACTTTCTGCGATACGCATTTCATAGGATGCAGTGACACGAAATAAAATATTCCGACGAGAAATGTTCGCAAAATTTAAACAGAAACGCTGCATTAAAATAAGGGAAGAAACATATATAGGACTTCTAAGCAGCAACGCTGTTTAGAATTCGTAGGAATAAAATGAAACATCCTCATAAAATTTTATTTACCCAGTCGGCAGCAAACACTAATTGAATGGCTGTTTGCGTCAAAAGTAATGAAAATATTCAATCTGTTGTAAAAAATTTGCTATTTATTAAAGATGGAATAGTTTACGCTCCACTAAAGCGAAGATTTTTCTACTAACGACTATTTTATGCTAAGTTTGGATAAATAGTATCATTATTTACGCATCAAAATAAACTATTTTAAAATTTACTCTTTTGGGGAAAACGTACGTT
>JAXGGA010011103.1:0-43839 GCA_038373865.1 Uloborus plumipes
TCTAGGTATTACAGTTCTTGCTTTTTTAAAAAAAGGTCCGCATTTCCGTTAGAAGTGTGCTTAGCCATTATTTCCTTTGTTCTAAAAATGTTTAAATACACTTAGTGGAAAGTTTGTTTATACCACTTATGACACAAAAACATTGTAGATTATTACACTTATCGGTATACAAAGCATATGCTATGTGCTTTGTGCCATACATAGAACAAACAATTAAAACATCATTTTTGGTGCACATTTTTAAGATTAATTTTTTTCTTCATTTTTCCTGAACTCAGGGTTATTTAAAAGGTAACAAATGATTTTTTTCATGAAAATATAAAAAATCGTGCAGTGAAGGGTTAAAAATTCAGAAACTTTTTCAGAAATGAACATCCCCGAAATGTAACATTTCGAAAAACAGCGGATCACATGGATCTGTTTTGCGGACCGAATGTGGCCCGCGGGACACAGGTTGAGCATCACATGTTTGTAATATAGTAAGAAGTGGAATAAAAGAAGAAACACCCCAATAACAGCATTAGTTTTCGAGCTGTAAGCATATAATCATAGTACTGCTCTTACAATGTATCGGAGGTGGTGGAGGTGGAGGGGGGGAGAAAGAGGGTTGGGGTCGGGACTTTCCGTTTTCATAGTGTATACTTTGTATACCAACATCTTGAAATAAAAAATCAGCCTTACCCTAATTAGTTGAGTCACGAAAAGCGTTTAACCATAGTACTGCTCTTGTAATGTTTCGGAGAGGGTGGGGGGGAAAGCAAGAGGGGTGGAGGTCGGGACTTGGTGCTTTTTTAGTGTACACTTTATGTACTAACATCCTTCAAAAATTCAGCTTTCCCTAAATTAGTTTCGACACGAAAAGCGTATAATTATAGTAGTGCTTTTGCAATGTTTCGGAGGGGGTGGGGGGAAAGCAAGAGGGGTGGAGGTCGGGACTTTGTGTTTTTTTAGTGTACACTCGATGTACTAACATCCTGCAAAAATTCAGCTTTCCCTAAATTAGTTGCGACAACGCCATTTTTTTTACCTTCATTGACTGGACTATTCCCTGGATAGCGTATTTCCGGATATGTCGCCGATGAACATGTCTGGATTTCGTTGGTCGGCGTCTCGTTCGTGATTCTCGTTGTGTTGCTTCCACAGACGAACTTTGGCTACGCTTACAAACAGTGTGGAATGCTCTTGATCAGGCAAACATTAAAAATTTGTTTGACTCCGTGCCATGTCTAGTAGCAACACTTATTAAAGCGCGTAGTGGCTACACAAAATACTAATTTCAATGTTTTTTTTTATTGTTTGTTGGCTTTCTGAGTTTAATCATTTATTTGTACCACTATCACTCAGCCGTGTATTAAATTTCATTCAATTATGACGATTCCTTCATGGTGTTACAATTTTCACAAACATGAGTTTATTACCTAACGCAGTGTTGAAGAAAAAATAAAACACTAAAAAGTACTATCGAACCAAATCATATTAAACCACATTATATAAACTCAAAAACATTTTTTAAAAGTTCCTGAATTCATTTGAAAGGAGAAAAATCAATCGTCACATTCAGAGCTCGAATAATTACACTAAAAAATGATTTTTACAGAATAATACAGCTAATTTTACAGTAATAAACTAAAACTGCCAATTTTAAAATATCAAAGTGTAAAATTGCTAGTTTACAGTATTAAACTAAAATTGCTACTTTTACAACGTTTTACTGTACATTTTATAGTTTTAAACTGAAACCTCTGCTGCCAGAATTACACTGTTGTTTCTACAGTACAATACAGCTAATTTAATGGCAAGAAACTGTAGCATTGTTAATTTTACAGTAATAAATTGTAAAATTGCTAGTTTTACAGTAATAAACTGTAAAATTGCTAGTTTTACAGTAATAAACTGTAAAATAACTAATTTTACAGTTTATTACTGCACTTTTAGTTTTAAACTGAAACCTCTGCTTTCAATATTATACTGTAAAAACAAGAACTTTTTTTTTTCAGTGTAGTTGTGTTTTTTCTTTTTCTTTTTGGTCAAACATACTCACAGTTTGTGAACATAAGTGGACGTGTTTGGAAACGAAAATACTGTAAGTTGTCTTTAACCCGGACCCTATTGATACGAATAGTCTTTTAAATGTACACAATGTATATTAATAAAAACGAATGTTAGTTCAAAAACGTATTTTTGTAGACAGTATTTTGTATTTTTAACGTATTTTTCTAATTTTATCCTATGTTGCTTCATATTTCATATTCTTGAATTCAAAATACAATTTCCTTCATGTGCATTAGTTTATTCATCTACCTTGGTTCATTTATACGCTATTGTGGTTAATCCGTACTTTCATTAATTCGGACGACCTGAATCCGTTATTAGTCCGAGCTAATGCGGTTTTACTACAGCACTTAAATGGTTATTCACTAATCATCTGTCCTATTCTCGAAATTACTACAACGCTGTCATAAGCATATTACTTCTCTCAATCCCTACTTAATCTTTAACACTATTAAGGAAAAGTCAATTAAGGGAAAGTCAAACCAATTAATTATTGATCTTTCTTACTAAATACTTACGTCTATCAACTTATTTTATCAATTACTTTCATTATAGGAGATAGTTTTCGAAAGAATCAGTAAAAGCGAAACACACTACGCGGTTAATGCCCTCTACCAAAATTTACAAAAGGACAAAAACGAAATATTGCGATTTCTTTTATGTTCAAGATAAACATAACATTGGGGAAAAGATACGCAATATACTCTCCAATGCGTTCACGAGTTTCATTGAAATGATAAAAGTTAATATAGAAAAGCTTTATCTGTTTGTAGTGTTTTATTTTTAGTTTGAGCAAATACAGTAGAAATGATGCTACGTACGAGTGGCCATCCCGTGTTTCCTGAAGAAGAAAAGACGTGGAATCTAAAAGTGTTTCATTCTTTTTGTTAGATAACGAGTTATATGTTTCAGTATTTTCACAAACTTATAGTCCTTTTTTTCCATTCCTAATCATATTTTTTAGTCTTATATAACAAACGCGTATCGAAATTTACAACACATATATGTGGGTATCGGGTTGTCTAGAGGTGTTCGTTCGTTACAAAATGACTGCATTGTCTTTCAAACATTTAATTAACATGAAAGCACAGTATTACAGGACAAACGCATGCATCTGAAGTTTAACATAGGCATCAAGAACAATAACATCTTCATCGTCATGACCATCTTTGTTTCGGGATCATCTTCCGCCAGCCGAAACCTCGTCTCTCTGGGTGAGTAGGGATATAGGTAACATAAGTTCTCGGAGTGAACCTAACTAGTTCTGAAATTATAGTTCATGGGGAATAATTCACACATGTATCTTCACCTTTTTTTTTTTTTTTTTTTGCTTTCAATAAAAACATATTTTTCTAGTCAGTGTACCATGATAAACTACTAAATAGTACTATTTACTTGACAAAGCTGCTTCAGTACTTTCAGAACAAAATTAATTTATTTAGCTGTAATCTTTTACTAGTTTTATACTAGCTGATTCGTACGACACATCGGCTTTTGGCAAAAGGAACGCAAAAACTCATTTTATTTTATTTTTATTTTATTTATTTATTTATTTATTTATTTATTCACTTATTTACTCATTTATTTATTTATTTATTTACCTACTTATTTATTTATTTATTTTATTTTATTTTATTTTATTTTATTTTATCAATAGCAGTAAAATTGTAGGTTGCTTGTATCTTTCGCTGATAGCGGTGAAAAAATCTTTAAAACAATGTCTCATTTTCGAAGCTTAATTAAGTATAACTAAAATTAGGCTGTACTCACAAAAAAATGAGAAATAATGTATTTCAAACCCACATATAAAACCCATTAAGATATATTTCGGCCCAGATTCGAATTCATACCCTCCCATATAAGCAGGACGCTTTACCAACTGTGCCAATGCATCTTAATCTTCGGATGCTATCTATTAAAATGATGTGTCGTAATAACAAAAAAAGAGGTCTTTTTCAAAAAAAAAAGTTATATTTTAAACTGTGGGTCTTCTTCCGTCAGTGACCGGCAGGAAAATCTTTAAAATAAAGAGTAAATGAAGGATTTTTATCAAGAAATAAGGGAGTTTTGCCGTGGTAACAGAAAACAGGCTAGTGAAATGTGTATACGAAAATATATATGTGTGTGTGTGGTTCGACTTATAAATAGTTTTCATAAAACGTATTAGTGTATTTGCATATATGGACATTTGATTTACAAAACTCCACGTGTATTTAAATATATGTGTTAAAACTCCACGTGTGTTAAAACTCCATCTTTTAAATAGATTTATTTTCTTCTATTTTAACCCAAGAAACCATTACATTAAAGACGAATATGCCTCAAAACAAACATCCGAAAATTTAAATAAATATATCTTTTAAGACATAAAATTATAATAAATCATATTCGCATCGTATATCGTTTTCCGAGTTAAATGCATGATAAATATCAATAATAAGTAAATATGAAAGTAAAAATTTCTAATGAAATTCTAAGTTAGGGAATTCTTCAACTTTTGCTTATTTAATTTTATTAAAAATTCATAAATCATTTTTCCGCAATCGTAATTCCAAAATTACAAGAACGATTTTCCTGTTACTTTTCTTATTATTTAAATAAAAGCAAAAGCGCATTTCGAGGATAAATCACCAAAAACAAATAAAGAAATAAAGAAGCGTACATCCATAATTATCGTCATCTTTCAAAATCTAATGAAAGATTTATGCAAATACGTGTTTGGAAATTCTTTACGGTTTTGCTTTGACTTTAATATTCCATTTCCTCATTTTTATAAAACTCAATAAAATTTAACTAAATAGGGCATTTCTTTTTCTTGTCTGAGGCAAATTTATGGCATACGTTATAAGTAGTTTCTGTTAATACTAATGAAAAAAAGCGTAGTATATTATAAAACGGGACACTTACAATCCGTTTAAGTAGATAAGAGAGCAATTCTTCGAAAGATTTTTTGTTTCTTTAATGATGATTTGGAACGGATAAATTGAACGCAAGATTGACTAAGTATAACCTCTAATCATGTTTTTCTCAGTATGAATACTTTGAATGAAAAAAATTTCGGCTCTAAATTGTATATTATTCTAATTTATTTTAGTAAATAAAACAATTTTTCAGTATTTTACAGAAGAAAAATTCTTACTCTTGTAGTTAAAAAGAGGTGGCTGAAAAGTCTAAGAGAAACCTGCGTATGGTTAAAATTAAGTTCCCCTACTTAGATATAGGTAGAAGAGTTAGTTTCAAAACATATAAATTATTGAATCGTAGTAGGTTCGCTCGGTATGAAAAATACGTTTTTACTACTGCTTATTAACGAGTTCAAGTGTGTTTTCTTTTGCCAAAAAGTGTTTTCATTTACCACAGAAGTGTCAATTCCTTTTACGAGACGCGTTCAAAAAGTAAGGGCCGTTTGCTTATATTTAAATAATGGCGCTTCGGAACAGTTTAACTACTGCAGCGCCATCTACTGACTCATTGCGACGCTACAGCGTCATTTGCTTTGGTTCTGAAGTCGTATTGTTGTCCGTGAATGCAAAGAACAATAGCCGCGAAAATCGTTGATCCCGCCAACTGGGAAGTGCGTTCTGTGATTCATTTCTTATGTGCAAAAGAATCGTCGGCTGCTGAAATTCATCGGGACTTATGCCTGGTTTATGGACCTACAGTTATGAGTAAAGGAAAGGCTAGACAATGGTGCCGTGATTTTGAAAATGGCCGAACAAATATCCATGACGAAGAGCGGAGTGGCAGGCCCAGTATCCAGACTGATGAAATCGTTTCACAAGTGGACCAAGCACTGCTCTCTGATTTTCGATTGACGATGAGTGGCGTGGCTGAAGAATACGCTCAACTCGGACGCACTACTGCTTACACTACTGTCACGGAAAACCTCGCATACCACAAATTGTGTGCAAGGTGGGCACCAAAAATGCTCACCGACTTTCACAAAGAGCAAAGAATGTCTAGTGGTCGAAAGTTTTTGACCCGTTATCAACAAGATGGAGATGACTTGTTTTCTCGCATTGTTACTGAGGACGAGACATGGGTATCTTACGCCAACTCACAAACAAAACTGCAAGAGATGAAGTGGCGACACTCAACTTCACCGAAAACCAAAAAGTTTAAGCAAACCGAAGAGGGACTCAAAGACGCAGTCGACAACTGTTTCAACACTCAGGCGGCAAGCTTCTATGCAGAGGGGTTAAAGAAGCTGGTGCAGCGGCACAAAAAATGCTTAGAAGTGGTCGGCGATTATGTAGATAAGTGCCGAGGTAGCACAAATAACCTTTAAACGTTTTATTAACGTTTTTAAGCGGTTGTTACAACGTTAATAACCATTTTACAATCTTTAAAAAACGAAGTGTGCTACTTGGGTGAAGTAAGTTTATACCTAACTAAATATGACAATAAAATTTGTTTCTTATGAGTATATTTTTTTCTGTGACCAAACGGCCCTTACTTTTTGAACGCGCCTCGTACGTCTACTCGACCCACACATCATGCATGAACTCAGGGGCTAAAAAAATATTTAATACGAAAATAATAATTTAAACTTTTTCCCTTCATATGAACTCTTCTCTCTACCCATGATCTCTACCCTGTGCTATTCTCAACGCCAAGATGCTACAGTTGATAGAGAAAACCTTTCGCGATATTATTGAACAATCTATGTCACACTTTGAGTATGTTGCTGTCGTTTCCAATTCTCACTGATCTAAAATCAGATCGGATCCATGATTCCATACCCTCTCAATCTGTCCAACAGTAATTTAGGTGGCCAATCCAGAGTTTCTTTGTGTGACAAGAAAACACAACAGAGCAGGTGTTCCGCAGTGGTCTCACTTTTATTATACTTCGTACATCTTCATACAGGGTGTCTAACAAAAGACGCCTCGATTTAAAAATTGAAAATCTCAAAAACAAATGACAATTTTGGAATGAAACAAACGGTACGTTTGTTGTGCAAGTCGCCAAAATAATGTATAGCATTTGAAAAAAATTGTTACAAAAGGTGCCAACAGGAGACGCTGCATGCTATTATTGCGATACGAGTACCTATAAATAATGCTTTGAGTTCTGGAGCGATCCTTTCCAGCGTTGAAACAGGAGCAGGAGGATTAAACAAACTATACTATTGAAAAACAAGTGCCTCTTGTACTGTAACTTTAAAGGTTAGGCTACAATCCTACTTATACTGCTTTTGAAAGTCGCTCTTTGTTGCCGTAGGACTGTACCCTAACCTGTGAAATTCCTGAAAAAAAACTACACTTGTAGTTTAATAGTATAATTTTTTGAACCTCCTTTCACGGTTTAACGCTAGAAATAATCGCTCCTGCCTTCAAACACAATTTATAGGTACACTGCGATACAAAAGTTTAGACAAAATGCAAATATGTGAATAAAAAGAAAACTATTCAACGAAATGCTTTCAAATTTCTATTACAGGTACACAATATGGTTCCAAATACGTGTCTGGAGTTCTTATAACTATAACTGGAATCACATTTTGGATATTACAAAAGACATTTTTTTACATTGTTGCAAAAGTTTAGACAATAGTTGGATTTTATGCAAATATCCCTTGAAATGTGATTGGTGGAGGAAATGCGGGACTGCATTATTCATTTATAAAGTGCAGAGATTGCTGAATAAATAATCAAAATCTCAAAAGCCCTTTAGTTCTCGTGTAAAGCAGATGAGAAAGTTTGGAAGCCAAAATTTAAAAATGAACCTACTTTATTAATTTTTTGTCTTTTAAATCGGCTCTAGTATGGTAGTACATTGTTTTTTACTTTATGGAGAGCAAATTCAAACATGCGTATCGATCAAAAAGTCCAAGAAAAATTATATTTCTTAAGGATGAAGGAATTGGAAAAACGGCTCAGACTGACGATTCGCCCCTTAATCCTACAAAACCTCAACTTGGGTCAAAAACAGCACGTGACAGCATAAGTAGATGAACAACTGAATCGGAAGGCATAAAAAAAACAAAGAATTGTGCCTGAGCCTTTTGGGACAGAGTGTCCCAAATCAGCCAGATTTTAATGTGAAAAGCAGCATATGTATCATCGTGACTAAAAAATGAACGGTACTTTCTTTGATAAAAATTATTAAAATTGGGATGGCCTAGATGGATTGTAATTCTTTTCGTGGGACTTGAGAAATATCCAATGATCATACGCTGTGCTGCTTTTACCAATAAAATCTGGCTTATTTGGGATACTCTGTCTGAAAAGGCTCAAACACAATTCTTTGTTTCTTTTATGCATTCCGATTCAGTTGTTCATCTTCTTATGCTGTCACGTGCTGTTTTTGACCCAAGTTGAAGTTTTGTAGGATTAAGGGGCGAATCGTCAGTCTGAGCCTTTTTTTCAAATCCTTCATCCTTAAGAAATATAATTTTTTTTTTTGACTTTTTGATCGATACGCATGTTTGAATTTGCTCTCAACAAAGTAAAAAACAATATACTACCATACTAGAGCCGATTTAAAAGACAAAAAATTAATAAAGTAGGTTCATTTTCAATTTTCGGCTTCCAAACTTTCTGATCTTCTTTACACGAGAACTAAAGAGCTTTTGAGATTTTGATTATTTATTCAGCAATCTCTGCACTTTATAAATGAATAATACAGTCCCGCATTTCCCCTACCAATCACATTTCAAGGGATATTTGCATAAAATCTGACTATTGTCTAAACTTTTGCAACAATGTAAAAAAATGTCTTTTGTAATATCCAAAATTTGATTCCAGTTATAATTATAATAACTCCACACACGTATTTGGGACCATATTGTGTACCTGCAGTAGAAATTTGAAAGCATTTCGTTGAATAGTTTTCTTTTTATTCACATATTTGCATTTTGTCTAAACTTTTGCATCGCAGTGTACTCGTATTGCAATTACAGCGTGCAGACTCCCCTGTTAAGCACCTCGTTTTCACTAATTTCCCAAATTCAATTTTTACGGCTTTCGCAATAAACATACCGTTTGTTTCATTCCAAAATCGTCATATTTTTCGAGATATTTAATTTGGAAATCAGGGAGTCCTTTGCTGGACACCCTGTAAATTAGCATGTGATTGAAGCAAATGAAGAACACAATAAACAAATTCTAACACCTAATAAAGCGTTCCTAGATTGTATTTCTTCTTCATGATCTCTTCTACGATTGTTTAAATTTGAGTGATTTCTTATTAAAAATGTCATTTTCTCATAGTCCATATAATGTTAAAACGAATTTCAACGACTTACCTCTATTTGATCGATTTCTGCGTAGGTCCAATCGGGTAACTTTAATTGAAACCGCCCTGTAGATGAAGAACAGTTTGGTGCTAAGCTATTCGCTGAAAATGAATATGCTTTTTTTATTTCCACATGATATTTATTAGTTTTTATGGGAAAAGGAACCAAATTGTGAAACTACATCAATGACATATTTCTCCACCCTTTCAGACTCTCATTAACTAATGTTAGCCATCTTTTACAATGAAACATAAAGATTTTAACTATTTTACGAAATTACGAGTTAATAGAGATCTGTAAGGGGGCCGCGTGGGCCTAGAGGTAGAGTACTCTCCTCGTAGGCAAGTGGTCGCGGGTTCGAACCCCGCCAAATCTGTCCTGTGTTTGTCAGGAGGCAAAGCGCATAGTACGTAGTCCTCGTGTATGTTGAAGCTAATGGTTTCTTAAAATAAAATAGAGATGTGTGTTGTGTTGACATGCTTAACGAGCTCTGTACTTGTCCATTACGTACAAATTTGAAGGTTATTAAAAATATACTTTTGTAAGTATCAATTATACATATTTCGTGTATAGGAATTCTTACGAAAAATTCATCTCTGAATTCCCATGTTTTGGAGCATATTTTTTTATTACATGTATAACCAAAATACTTTGGTAAAAAGAAAAACAAGTAAGTTCAGAAAAAAAAATCCTAAAACCCTCACCCCATTGAAATGTGCAACTGAAAATATTCGTTCGCAAAATGGTGCACAGAACCTACCCCCACGAACGTAAACAACATTCGAACCATGTCACGTACATCTGCTCGAGTCATAAACTCACGCATCTGCGCGGTAGATCGAGGGCATAAAAAATAAGCATTTACTTTAAATTCTTTCTGGGATTGCAATACCTATGCAAGAACAGTTATTTATATTCCAAAAAGAGCATTATAACCATCCATTTTTTTCACTACGCACAACACGGGTAAGAACATAAAAATTTATCGATTTATTCGTTTTTATTTTATAGATCTGGATATGGCGTTCTCCAGAAAGCAGCGGGAAATATGTGTTTACTCAAATAAGGTATTGACCAGAAAATTGAAAAATAGAACGTGCGGCGAAATGGTTTATTTGAAATATTGTCATCAAATCATTTGGGAGGGAAAAAAACAAAGTTTTTTTATTTTTATTATTTTTAATATTATGAATAGTTTTAAAAAATTTTCAAAAGTAAAATAATAAATATGTACCGCAAAACTATAGTGATCGTAAATGTTTATTAGAGATAAAATGTAAAGAGTGTTTTTGAATTCTAGAGACTATTTGTTTTAGCTTGGTTCGTGCTAAAAATAATTAAATAGAATAAGTATAGAAATTTTTGATGGCAACCCTCAAAAATTGCAAAAAATCTAAATATCATTACATTTTTATTTATTTTGACTAATCACTTCTGTAGCTTACTTCATAAAAAAAAAAAAAATATTATTTCAAAAGCTCTGAATTTTTTCTGAGATTGTAAAAATCTAGAAGCATTACATGAATATTAATACATGAATATAAAATGAATATTAATTTAGACATTTCTTTTTAATATCTCGAACAAATATTTTTTCTCTTAAAATTAAGCCATGTGCTAGTAGAAAAATTTCTCTGAAGACAACACATCAGTATTAATCATGCTTAGCTTAATTTCTCCACCTCAGTAAGTGAATTTAATTCTTGTGTTGGCAAACATTGCGTAATTAAAATTGTTTTCTCAAATGAAGGTTTTTTTCTTCAGAAATTCCAAAAAGACACTTTATTTTGTCAGAAACCATGGGAACTACGTGTTTTAAAATCATCACAATCTCCAGCTTATATCTTTAAACAAACATGCTTAAAATTTTGGTTTGATTATTTGAGTAGGCATAGTTCGCTGGGAGTTTCATATGCAGCGAAAGTTTCTTTTGAAATAACTAGTATGTTACATATTATATAATAACAAAAAGTTTATATTTTATAGCTGAATTACAATTTAGCATGAAACTGGGTAAATGAAAAGGGTAGTAATTAATAGTTAACTAGTTAAATATTATCATAGAATATTGCGTTTCAGTTAATATCTAAATTTCACAAGTCACAATCCAAATTTGAAAAGAATACGATCACAGGAAGTGGGTGAAAATTGAGTTGTAAGATTTGAACAAAATCTATAAATAAATATTATTTGTGAGCTAAGAGTAGGAATTGAAAAAAACATCAATAACGCATTACTCCGAACAGTTCTACAAGGTATCCCCTAAATCAAAAAGTAATTAAATCATCTGACGTTTTTTCTCCAAGTTGACACTTAGTTTAAAAATATGAAGATAATCCTTTCAAACTAACTATTGTTGGACATGAAAGATACTATCACGTGCCCCGCGGTCACTTATTTTCCAAGCCCGACTTCGGATAAAAGGAATATAAATTCAGGCTCAGAATCATAGGAGAGGGAAATGCATGAATTTAAATTCGCCTTCCTTGAAGTAGCAGGTAACAAGCTGAGGTTTGAAATGCGTAGCGCAATTCTGCTTACTTGTCACCTCGAAGTCGTGAGATTTAAGGCACCATTCAAGGAACACTTTCGGTAGCTGAGAGTTCATTTTTCAGAAACGCTCGCGCCTGCGGCCATTTCAAATGAAATATTCAGCAGTCAGAAATGGGAATTTTGCTTACCGCGGTTTGGAGTGGTGAAAAAAAGCTCGAAAATATTAAAATTACATTGTCACAGTGGCGAAAATACCTTTTCTGTTTTCGGAAATCCTTTGTTGGACAGGAAATAAGAAAGAGAAAGCATGTATAGTAATATTTCGCTATTACAGACCTCCTTATTCTTTATTTTTTAATAACTTGCACTAAATTTAGAAATGTTTCTAAACGTGCTTAAAAATGGCAAAAAAATCTTCAGACATGTTATTACAGAGACATGTCAAGAAAAAATGACTTTTTTACTGACTGTTTTATGGTTTTCTGCTATACAGGGGAAAAAAGTTAGATTCAAACTTTATTAATTTTCTTTTAATCATAACTGAGCTGAATTTAACTTTACTTGAAAAATGAAGATGTATATTTAAATGAAGATATAATTAAATTATTCAGTATAGCTGATAAGTTAAATTAAACAACTAATTTTATTTTAAAAATAAATTGTTTATCGTTACGTGGAAACAGGACAAAATTATAAACTGAACGGTAAAAAAACCTTGAAAGAAATTAAAAGTTTGCTTGAACGAGTCCATTTAATGCCATAACATGAATCAATGTTATCGTTAGTGTTTTTCTTATTTTTTTTTGTCAAACTAAATGACAAATAAAAATTTGAGTCAAAAATTAAAAAAAAAACATATGTATAAAATTCTAAATGTCGGGTATTCTCCAAATAAATGTGCTTTTTAGTTTAAAAAACAAAAAAAATAAATTAAGCAATTAAAATAAAAATAAAAGAGTTTAATCATTGTAGATTTTTCACTTCCTTTTGTTAAAAAGTATTTCAAGCGATAAAATACATATTAATGCAAAACATTTATCGTTTTGGTTTTCTCTGTGGAAGCGTCCTTTACTCATCGTTTAGAGATTTCTTTTTAATTAGGTCTTTAATGGCAAAATTTTTAATAGCTCTCAAAACATGACTGTTGACGCTAAAATAAACAAAAGATTGCATAAAAAGGCTTACGTGAACGAAGATGTCAAAGAAAGAAGATTACTGATATGCTGTTACTCTCAAGAAAATTGCATGGAACTGTTTCTGCAATTTGTAAGGGGTAATATTAGACTGCCCACTGCTTCAGTGCATTACAGTAAAGTTGTCATCAATAAAGCATGCTTCGTTCAGACAGCTTTACCATTGAAGGTAAATTCTGTTCCATAACAAAATGTTAAGGAATTGGGAAACTCCTTTTTTAGCCTACTTTCCCGTTAAAAGTAAAAGAAAGACTAAAAAGCATTAAAAGTGGCTTAATGCATCTAAAAAATATCGCCAAGTCAAAAAATATCGCCAAATCTAAAAAACATCAAAAAGAAATAAAAAAGAAAAATGAATATTGAAAAATTAAAAATTGGAAAGTAGTGTATTGAGATGGGGAATTTGTGCGTCTGTCGGTCTGTCTGTCTGCCCCCCCCCCCTAATAACTTTTGAATGAACATTCTGATTTGAACAAACTTTTTTTTGTTGGAAAGATCTCGGCAAGTACAGCTCATTCCCATATTTGATTTTTTGATTTGAACAATTTTTGGTTCAAGTTTGAACCGTTCAAACAACCTGTCCCGCGATACTAACTTTTCAATCAACAGTCCGATTTGAACACTTTTTTTTTTTTTTGGAAAGATCTTATCAAGGATACTTCATTCCCGTATTTACATTTTCGATTTGAACAATTTTTCGTTCAACATTGAACCGTTTAAACGAGCTCCCTTCAAACAAACCCCTAATAACTTTTGAGTGAACAGTGGGATTGAAAGAAACTTTTTTTTTTTGTTCGAAGGATCTCAGCAAGGATACTTCATTACCATATTTAAATTTTGAACATTTTTTCGTTCAACATTGAACCGTTTAAGCAACCTTTCCCCACCTAATAACTTTTAAGTGAACCGTCTGAATTGAATAAACTTTTTTTTTTTGTTCGAAAGATCTCGAAGATTCTCATTCCCATAGTTCGCTTTTTGATTCGAACCATTTTTCGTTCAACGTTGAACCGTTCAGAAAAAAACTTAACATTAGCGCCTACGGAGAAATTTAAGTTAAATGTAGATCCTGAGCTTAAAGGCGGATTTCCTTCAGACTAATTTTGTAAGGAAATGTTTTTGATAAATAATGCATGTAAAGTACTTTTCTGGATAATCTTCTGTGAGGACTGATTCCGACTCCGACTCCGTAAACATTTCGGAAATGCACGCTCAGAAAAAAAATGACTGACTGTGCAAACGATTTTTTGTTTATTTATTTATCTGTTTTGTTTTCATTATTATTATTTTTTTAGCAGACGATTTTTTTTTTTTTTGTAACAAAAATTTTCATTCGCGAGAGCATTTTATTCTTTATTTATGTTTAACAACTGGCAACGAATTGAAAATGAAATTCGAGACATTTTATTAACGAACGAGTTTCTTTTCCTTTCTGTGTATGTTCTTTGTACTTTTATTTATTTATTTATTTATTAAAAACGATTGAGGAATTTTTCTACGGAAGAACTATAGCAGTTACATTCTCTAAAAGGTGCGAAAAAACTTTATTTATTCGTTTATTTACTTTTTACGTGTCTATTTCATCTGATGAGATTCGTACATTTTGCATTTAGAAATCAGCTTTAAGTGCTAAAAAGGTATGTTTGACATAATTTTCAGTCTCAGATAATCAAGATAATATTGATCAGATGCTAGAATGCCGATGTCGATGTGCGAGAAGTAGGCTCGTTTAGTTCTTGACAGAACTTCTTGTCTATTCATGTTATCAGCGACATTTATACACGTAATTTTGATGTGAAATTCTTTGAAGGTTCAAAATTTCTTTTTTACGCACTTCATCGCTATTTCCAAAATATTGTTCTCACCAGTGGGCATATTGAAAAGTATCTTATGCAATGGCAAACTACGTATATATACATCTGATGTACCGTAAGCATATGACTATGTAGTCAACAGTACATGGTAGTCTGTCAAATGCAAACTCAAAAAAGGCACTTTTGTTTGACCAAAAGTTTGTAATAGTCACCGATAAATCTATAGAAGTGTCTTAATAAGTAGGTCTGAAGGTTGTCAATAGTTATTGGCAGTAACAGTAAAAATATCACAGGTGGTAAGCGAAAGCATGTTTAAGAAAAGTTTTCAGCAATAATCATTGTTTCATTTTAATAATTAAAGCTTGATTTGTGGGCAAAGAAAAAAAAGCTGTACTGATAAGCTTAAAAAGAAAAAAAAATGTCAGTAAATGTCTGACATATATTGGGAGCATTGACTATAAAAGTGCATAAAACAGACTCTATCTCAGAATTGGAAAAAAAAATGTTAGAAAATCACAAGAAAGAAAGACTCTCTTGAACTTTAATACTCCGAAAGTGATACAATACAGTATTTCTAAAAATGCTACAGAAAAAAATAGCTTGTGGTTCTTTGACATAAAGTGTCAGAACCATAAAAAGCTTCAAATGTGCTTGAAGCTGCTCGCCAGCCAGTTGTTCGAAGTTTCGAATTTTAGATTATCATGGAGAAACCCATGACTAGATTTACCTTTTCTTATTTTTCTTCTTTTCTGGTACAAGATAAGAAACTTTTTAGGGAGTGACAGTAAAAATGTTATTGTCACATAAAAATGATTACAAAGTGTTCCTAAAGTTACAAAATTACTAGACAGTTACTTGTTAATAGTTACGAAATTAATCTTAATAAGTGAAATTTATAGATTATATCTCTTAGAATCAAAGTAGAACGGCTACGAACGAGATAACAACAATCAAAGTGATTTGTCGTATATGGTACATTATCTGCAAACATTTGGTTTTCTTTTTTTTTTTTTTTTTTCATTTTTCATTTAGCTGTTCATTCGCTTTTACTTTTACCCCCCCCCCCCCTTTAGCGGCTTTATTTTCTCTCAGAATTCAGGCTAAAACAAGTCACATTTTTTATTGCGATTTTTTATTCATCATTACTAACAGTTGCAATATCATTTCTTTACTTTAGTTGTTTCTCCTGTAACAACATATATTTGAAATATAATTACGGTTTTAATGATAATTACGAACCGTTTGAATTTAAAAAATTGTATTTTTAGTTTTAAATTATTCGCACCATTTTTATCAGCGACATGCTTATTCTTCACAAATGTAAAAATAGTTTGTAATATATAACGGAATGATTGTTGCGCGCATTGAAAAAAATGAACTTTTGCTTTTACAATGTATAACTGGCAGCCGAGGTTATAATTTAAAACTTTAAAATACACAGTAATAAACTGCAAAACTAGCAGTTTTAGTTTTTTACTGTAAATTCAGCAATTTTACAGTAAAATTTAGCTGTATCATGCTGTAAAAATAACAATATAATACTGGCAGCGGAGGTTTAAAAAGAGGAATTTAAGTAAATGTATCTCTGCCGGACATTTTCAAAAGCCCAAACTTTCCGATACGTTCCGTATTCTTCCCTTGGCAACCCTACGCCGTCAACTTGTAACATTTAGTTTCGGTTGAGTAAGAAATACTTTGAACATATTTGCAAGCCTGGGACACATCACAAAATATGTTTCCTTTTACACAGTATTTCTTCCTTAGAAAAAAATAAAAGTCGTAATAGAGTTTTCTCCTCTTGAATTATTAAATCCGCATTTTATTTATAACGGCGTCGCAAAAAGTAACGGTCTAAATCTAAAGCGCCTCAAGATATTTTCCAGGTTTCTCATTTCCTCTGTGAGATTTAATGCATTTACTTCGGGAGATTTTCATAAAATTTGCATCCATTCGTGTATGTTGCTGAAAGGCATTCGAATAAAGTATTCCTTTGAAGAGGAAAATCTGTAAAATTTTCAATGGTCTACATCAAATTTTTGACATATTTTAAAGCAGATCTTTAAGATGTTTCTTTTCCTAAGAAAGAAGCGTTTCTTCCAAGAAGAATAAAACTTCTTTGAAGTTTGAGGCGTTAACTAGTATGTAGTATGAGATTTTTTACTTAAGTAAAACTTAATTTCAATCACTTCGAGATATTTTTTCTCTTCATATTTTATACAGCTCGAAAAATATTCCATGGAAAATGCAATTTCATTTTAGAATATTGCATTGAATCCACTTTTTTGTCAATAAATCTAGCAAATTTTTAAAATGGTTGTTTAATAAAAATGCTAGAATAGGTTTTTAATATATTTTATTGCATTTTTACATGATGAATTTAATAGCATCACACGGTTGACTTATTTTCCAAACTATTCAACTAAACAAGTTGTTGTTCCTTTTGCACTTTTTATTTCCATTTGTGTAATATGCCCTGTTATCTATTTTTCAATACCATTCCTTTCACAGAGCACTACAGAAAATTGGAAGGAATTCTGCCTTTGTTTCCATATAATTATCTTAACAACATCTAAAATTTAGATGCATCTAATACACATCTACTTGAAACTTTAAAATTTATCTTCCTAACTGTCTTTCAAATATTTTATTCTTTTTGATTTTTTGTACTTCACGTTAACGCCTGTAATATGGGCGATTCTCTGTAAACTCGTCATTTTTCGCATGAAATCTGTCCGGGCACGGTTTTTTAAAATGTTCGTATAATTATAATACTATTGCTCAGAAAATGAATCTATTACTTTGGTTTGAAAGAGGGCCAATTAAAGTTTGTGTTTTTCTGATAAATCATGATAAGGGGTAAGTCCCCCGCCTGGTATAACTAGGCAGGGGACTGTGCCAGGTGACTGTGTTTTTGCTCTTTGTTGCGTAATATCTGCAAAACTATTGGAACATAATTAGTTACGAGACTACCTATAAATTTAGGCACAAATCGTGGACATAATATGTTTTATAATTAAATTAATTGACATTAATAAAATCACTTCCCAGAGGACTGTTTTCGCAACGACCCTGATGCATACTTTCATCACAAATGTGGCTCTCAAACTAAGCAAAGTAGCGTTTCAACACCGTTCTCGGCGATTTCGGCAAATTCACACTGATTACTTTAAACTTCATGCTAAAAAGAATTTGCAAAAGTTATAGATTTTTCGTATTACAGCTTTGAATTTGTTGCAGGGGACTGTTTGAAAAAACTCCGGACAGAATTTACATGACAATTTTAAGTTTTAGAAATACGTAATTATACCTTATTTCATAAGAAAAATATAGCTTCATTATTCTATTTTTAGATATTAATTGCAAAATTTATGTAGTGTTAATAGGTTTTTTGAAATACTATCTTTAACAGTTAGACTATGGAATTGGAACAGCCAGGGGACTGTGTTTTCGGCGCTTAGATAATTTCTAGAAAAATAAATTAAATTGTTATCACTCCAAATACAATTGGGCCACAAAGTATTAATGCTTTACTTGTATTAAGAGCGATAATTACTTTATTACACTTAATTATTTTTAAAATACTCAGTCTGGACAGCCAATTACCAGTTTACAGAGAATCGCCCATATAACTACTTCCGAAGGGCCTCTAAAAATTACTAAGTACTTCTCGAAAAGTTGTTCAACGTATCAGAAAAAGTGTACGGTTTCATCACTACTAAAACAGAGAAATTTAAAAACTGAAAATATATCTAACTGTCGCAATTTTCAAGCACAGCTCTTCATCAAATAAGATGTTTCTGAAATGCATGAAATATGAGAAGCGTGTCACACAAAGTGAAATAATAAGAAATGGGAGCAAAATAGCACTGGCTGAGCACATCATTCGAGTGCACATAAAAGTTTATGAATTAAAGAAATGTGTGTGGAAAACTTAACCTTTATTTAAACTATATGAAGTTTTGATTTATTCCTCTTAAATTGTTAAACTTTTTTACCGCTAAATACAAAATAACTGAAGTATCTTCTTCGAACTTCATGGCTGCCACATACAAAATTTGTTGTGCTTTGTAGAGTACTGGGAAACTAATGTCAAACTATAAAATAAATAAGTGAAAAATATTTTAAAATAAACTTAAAATTTTCATGACATTTTTTGTTTTATTCACGGTTTTTTCATTTTACTAGAGTGGAATACAGTAAACCCTCAATAATCCGGACCTTATTAAACTGGACTTTGCTTAATCTGGACGTCCAATTTAGATGCACATATTGTATAAACCAAAAGGCGAATTAAAGCAATAATGTGCTTTTATTGACCGTATTTTACATTTTTGCAATATACGAGGGCTGTTTTTTCCCCCCAACCTCCGATGGCACTGTATGAAGGCCGGGCATGCGGCAGCTGACTGGTATGCGTAGTAGGCGACTGCGCAACTCCCCTCGACCCAATCGGTCACTGACGAGCTCAACACACCATTTTCTGTTGAGCTGCTGTCACATAAACATGGCTGTCACTATTGATTCTCCCGTCAAGTGTGAATTGCTAAGGTCTTTGCGAATTACTACAAATTCTTATTGTGAAATTTTGCGACGCTGACAGAGAGCTATTCAAAACAAACGAAGAAGCGTGTTGACTGCTGGAATTGCTCTGATCCATGGCAATGCACGTCCTCATAGTACTCATATAACCCAACGACTCCTTCAGCAAATTCAATAGGACATTTTTGAACTCCCACCACTTAGTCCCGAGCGCCAAGTGACTTCCATCTGTTCCCTGAACTGAAGCAGGGGCTTGAGCACTCCTGCTTGAGATCTGGAAAGGCAACTTGCTTCTGACCAATGAATAACAGAAGAAGTATCTTGCATTTATAATATTATATTCAATTTCAAGGCTAGCTTAAAATAGTGAATTCTAAAAACATTTACTTTTATTTGCAACTAAATTTATCTCATACATATTAAAAGTCAGAAATTGATACTCGTCCAAAAGCTGAGAATGTTTTGCAAATTTAAATGTCGACTTTGAATTTCGTTTTAAAAAATCATTAAAACTCCCTTTTCATATATTAAAGCATTAAATAAAAATATATATGAAAATAATCTTTCTGTACTTATTTCTGAGAAAACGTGAAACTTTATAAGAAACTTTTCGGAACTTCCGACAGAAGTTGGAGAAAGTGCAAAATCGAAGTTGACATTTTGTCATGAAAGTCGGAAACATGAAAAGTATGAAATAATCTAAGGGATAGCCACGTCGCCTTTTTGAAAACCGCAAAAATCAACATTGCTGACAGTGTCGGAGACACCATAAGTGACGTATAAATTTTTCTTCCCACATTTTGCAGAATAAGAGCATATTTCTTAAATTGTGACCTACTTTAATTTTTTTAGCTTTTGATTTACTCGCCTTACCATGCTTTACGTAATCATTGCAAATTAAATGATTTTAAGCTGATAAGAGCAATTTAATTTTCAGTAAAAGTAATTACTGAGCTCGTTATCTATCGCAGAGCGAAAAAAAAACCCATTACCTGAGAAAAAACCAGATCATTCACTTTAACGCTGGTTCTAAAAGATACAATGCAAAAAACGAGCTGTTGTTTTTACAGTACTATACTGGCAGTTGAGGTTCCAATTTAAAACTAAAATAAACAGTATTAAACTGCAAAACTAGTAATTTTGCAATTTCTTACTGTAAAGTTAGAAATTTCACAATTTATAGCCAAAAAGATTTAGCTTTATTATGCTGTAAAAACAACAGTATAATACTGGCAGCAGAGGTTCCAGTTTAAAACTGTAAAATGCACGGTAATAAACTGTCAAATTAGCAGTTTTGCAGTTTATTACTGTAAAAGTAGAAATGTTACAGCTTATAACTATAAAATTAGCTGTATCATACTGTAAAAACAACATTCATTTTTTAGTGTATGGAAACTGACATATTATTATTTTATGCATTAGGAAACAAAAATTGCAACACACTGCAGGGTGATGAAAAAAAGTTGTGGTCCAAAATTATCCAACTTTAAAACCACTGGTCAGAATGACTTTTTTGGGGCTGTAGCTACCCGACTGTGTGTTGAGGCATGAAACTAGTAAATTCGGGTATCCCAAACTTGACATCGGCCGACTGAAGATCATCTGCTAATGGTTTGCTGATGTTGACTAGATCACTGTAAATATGTTCTTGTTCGCAAAGTCCTCCTAATTACACTAGTCGACAAATTTTCGCTTTTTTTCCCTAACAAAGATGAAATTAACTGTTTTTGACTAATTTTGCAGTGTAGAATTCAAAAATAATAGTAAAAAAGCTGTAGCACGTACAGTTTTTTTGTTATGAATTTATAAAAAGTACTAAACATAACTGAAAAAACATATCAAACACACCTTTTTTCAAGAGGAAAGGATCATAATATTAACTCCTAACTTTTTTTTAAGTTTCAAGAGAGACTCAAAGTTCAAAATCATGACCACTAATAGCAAAGAAGGGGTTCTTAGGGGGTTGTACCCCCTCAAAATGAGCAAAAAATCACCAAAAATGATCTTTGCATTCTTGTTTTTTTAAAATGACGTTTAAAAAAAAAAATTCGATGTAAAAATAGAGGATAGAACCCCCTCTATGATTCCTACGTCCGGAAAAATTTTCGCACTGTGAAAAAAAAATAAAAAAATTAAAAACCGATTTTATGACTGTCGCATGCTAAATACGAGACACATCGCAGGTCTTCAGAAAGACGGCGTATTCTGGCTGGTTCTTATGTAAAATTATCTGCAAAATCCAAATATGGTCCCGTTCCTCTCCATCACTCTCCACTTCTTGCCGAAAGCCCCCCCCCCCGCCCCCTCTGATAATGCGTGATACTGATGAAACGTGTGTCAGTCATAGGATCGTTTTTTTTCTTTATTTTATTTTACAGCGCGAAAAATTTTTTGGGCATAGGAATAATAGGAGGGGGTCTTATACTCTGATTTTACGCCAGAAAAAATTTTTAAAACGTCATATTAAAGAAACCAGAATAAAAAGATACTTTTTCATGATTTTTTGCATATTTTGAGGGGGCACACTCCCCTCGTCCCCCCTTTTTGTTATCGGTAGTCATGAATTCGGACTTTGAGTCTCCCTTCACCTCCAAAAAAATTTAGGAGTTAATATTTTGCTCCTTTTCCCTCCAAAAATATGCATTTGGTGCGAAAATCATAAAAAATAGTAAAAAATTATTTTTTTTGTTACGGAAAATTGAGACGTGGTGGGACTTTTTTACTTGCAGGTATTTAAATAACTATATGAATACGTAATAAAAATAATAATTTGGTTGTTGTTAGTGAACCACTGTCGACCAGTGTTATCATTCGTAGTTAGTACTGGAGGAAGGCGCTAAATCGGGGTTACTCGATTCCTAATCTAGTCAAAACAACTAACCTCTCTTCAGGGCCTCATCCAGCCGGTTAACCCACACATGTAGCGGCTGATACTGGAAACTAAGAAGTGTAGTGTAGTGTGATCAAAACGATTTTATATTTCACGGGAACAATCGTGAGGCAATATTTTTTTGCTTGTTGAAGGGAAAAGGATAGTTCGAAATTGTTCCAATAGCTGGCGCTGCTCCTATTAAGAGCAAGAATCTGAGAGAGTGTCACGCCTGTGATTCATGACCTCTCAGATTTTTTTCAAAAAATTACCAAATGTTTATTATCTTATTGAAAGACCAAATCCAGAATGTTTTTCTCTAAAGTTGAGTTGTTTAGTTTTTATGGACCCCTAAAGTTGAAGGTGCGTCATCAAAAATTAAGCAGATTTTCAAGACATGGAAGTTCCTGTGAGCCAAAACTCTTACCAGGAACTGTTTAACTCCAATTTTCTTTTTGTATATGGAATATAGAAGGTTGAAACTTTACAAAATGAGTGTTAAGTTTGAGGTAAGTTGTTGCCGTAAGGTCAGTGAAGGCCCTCAAAACAAGGTATTTTTGACGTTTTTTAGCGTTTTTGAGGTCCAAAAACAGCTTGTACAGTTCAGTTGGAATGGCAAAAGTAGTTTCGTTTGAAAGACCAGTGTAAGCACTTTAAAATAATGTATAAACAACGGAGGAAAATGTATTTTTGCCTGTGCATTTTTTGTAAAAAAATTTTAAACATTTCGCCTCAATGGACTCAACTGTGTTAAAACAAAGAATAGAGTATGACTATTATTTTTTCCTGTGCATTTTTTGTAAAAAAAAAATTTCACATTTCGCCTCAAAGAACTCAACTGTTCTGTAAAGACAAAGAATAGAGTATGACATTGGCAAAGAAAATATTTCAATATGTTGTTGGCAGGGGAAGTTATGACCGTTTGAATATCGGTAAAATATGACATTTTTCATATTTCGGCCTTACGCAACTGAAAGTACGTTAAACTTTCCTCGGTTATTTATACACTGTTAAAACTAATGGTTGCAATTGGCACCTTTCCGGGGTGAAACGCTTGTAACAGGAGCGGCACCCAGTAGGGTGCCGAGATTTCACCCTTGGCTTGGGTGAAAAACTGGCACCCTCAATTCAACGAGCAGCGCGGGTGAAAGATGGAACTGTATAAGAGAGCATAATGGCACCCTCACTGTTCACTATTGCAGATCCCCCCTGTGCTGTGTGCGTTTTTGTTTTTCAATTGTGTTTACTTTTATTTATTGCTTTTATTCACAAAGTCTTGGTACATTTTCACCTTGAATTCCGATTTGAAAATGATCGAAACTTGTAATTTAAGGCATTTTCTCACAGTTCAGACTTTCCAACATATTTTAAAAGAATTCGTGACTTGAATTAAACTCAGTAGTTTTAAAATGCTATTGACATTTACTGCAGCATTATCTGTACCGAAAATGAAGAGGGAAGGTATTTTATGGATCCCTTTCAAAAACAATCAAAAATATTCAGTTGTATTATTCTATCAATAAAAAATTGAATCGCTTCATTAACTTATAAAATTTTAATCAAGGGTAACAACATATTAATAAGTATGTATAGTTCGACATTTAAATATCTTTATGGAATAAAATATATCGGGTATTTGAAAAGCAGTGTTTGTTAAACGTCAAGTTTCTCGACAGATTAAAAATCGAAATATATTTTAAGGATCAATTCAACTGATGGAACAAAAAAAGTAAGCTCTGGCAATAACGAACTCAGCATTTGTTATCAATAACGCCAACAAAAGATATTAGCCACAGCACGAAATGCATGGCATTAAAATAGCATATACATATACGTATGATAAAAACAAATAAGAAAGAAAGAAAGAGTCATTCAGAGTTTCTTTTTTTTTCCTTCCCTTCGCGTTCTGCTGCTTGTTTGTATCTGCATGGCAAAAGAGATTCGCTGCACAGAGATAAATTTCCGTTCGTACACTTTGAAATGATTGTACAAATATGTTGGAAATTCTTAGAACTATTATCAAATGCATGTACTTACGTGAGAATTCGAAGACTAATATGAAGAATTAATCCATTTTTGTAATAAACTCAAGGTGAAATCCAAGACTGTGAAAACACTGTACCGAAAATTCTGTCGTGTCGACGTAAACAAGATGTCCGCCATTCAAATGGTTGATGATGATGATGAGACCTCGCGCAGGCGCATTCTGTCAAAGGTGCCTTTTGGTACGGCGAGATGTCTCACTGAGCATGCGCAAGCTTCATTCACCCCAAAGGGTGCCGATGGGAGGCTTTTTAGTGCGGTAAGAGCATTTCAAATTCGCTGTGGCACCCCGTGGCACCTTGCTTTCACCCAAGCTTTCTTATTGGCACCCCTGCGTCACCCGTAGTTTTTACAGTGTACATTATTTTAAAGTGCTTACACTGGTCTTTCAAACGATACCACTTTTGATGTGCCAACTGAAATGTACATGCTGTTTTTGGACCTCAAAAACGATAAAAAACGTCAAAAATGCCTAGTTTTGAGGGCCTTCACTGACCTTACGGTAACAACTTACCACAAATTTAATATTCATTTTGTAAAGTTTCAACCTTCTATATTCCATATACAAAAAGAAAATTGGAGTTCAATCGTTTCTGTTAAGAGTTTTGGCTCACAGCAACTTCCATGTCTTGAAAATCCGCTTAATTTTTGATGCCGCACTTTTAAATTTAGGGGTCCATAAAAACTAAACAACTCAACTTTAGAGCAAAACATTCTGGATTTGGTCTTTCAATAAGATAATAAACATTTGGTAATTTTTGGGAGAAAATCTGAGAGGTCATGAATCACCCCATAATGCTAGGCGTGACAGTTTCTCAGATTCTTGCTCTTAACATTAATGTTGTGCTGGTATACTAATCAAAGGTGACATGCGTACCATATTCAGAGCATCAACATAGATATCCTCCCATCTATTAGGGAAAATACAGTTTTGCTCTTGAGACTATTGGCGGAACAAGGCATTATTTTCTTTTTCAGCGGGGACGCTGTATTCGGTGTCATATAGTAGATTGGACTCCAAACTACGAAAAGCGGGTTGATGACCGAGCCGCCGAAGGCGGTGCGGTAGTCGCCGCATGCGACAAATGGGGGTTGGTAAGCGAAACGAGCAGGGAGCGGAGCCCCCTAGTTCGGTAAAAATATGTTTCTTGCGATTTGAATCTATTTATAGCATTTAATTTGAAACATTTTGTATATTATTTTAAATATCTATAGCTCAATTCTTTCGTTGATCAGCATATTGAAGATTCAATAATGAAAGGGAATTTTTTATACGGTCATTTTTCACAGCACTAATTTTATAATCCACTATACGACATATCGAACAACTTATGCATAATTAGCCCTAAGATGCTTGTTTCATGAATCTTTTTTTTTTTTTTACTCTCATCGCTATCACTGTTTTTGTTGTAACCAGGTGTTATTATCGTATTAATAATAAATTGTTTGGGGAAATCCTTATGGACCCTTTTGATGAATCCTTATACATCTCGACGGATTGCTAGAATCGATTGTTTCCTTTCGGATGACTGCATTCCCATAATGCATCTTCTTAAAAAATTCTTTGTCATTACTCTGACGGGCTGGCAGCGGCGTGAACGGTGGATTTTTTTATTTTTTTTTACCAAGCTAACTATTAAAAACTCTTGCATGATCTTTCAGAGAAAAATGAAGCACATTACTTGAAGTATATTTATGTATTTAATAAGTAGTAAGATGTACATTTTATTTTTAAAGATCAATGTCATACACTCTTATTGTTAGATGCCACCACAAAACATACTATAACCAAATAATTAAATAAATGATAGTCCTTCTTTCAAAAAAAAATATTAAAGAATGTTATGGGATATGAAAGCCCTTAATAGAAAAAACCCACGTACTACATTTTATTTATTTTTTCTGTCACACCTCGTGGTGCAAGAAATAGTTCAAAACTTCTTAGAACAATTTACTTTATTTGTTATACAAATCTAATTTAAAAGTCAAATCTATATTTCATACATGTTATACTAATCTAATATTAAAACAATTTTTATCACAGATAATCACTAAGGCAGAAAAACGCAGCTTAAAAAAACGGATAATAACGTTTAAATAACACAGTACATTTTACAGTGTTAGACATCTAAAAAATCTCTCTGTCTTACACCCACTCTTAAAACAAACAACTAGTTAAAAGAATTGTTTTCTTTTTAATACTAATCTAAAAATCTCAAAAAGTTCTCATTGAGAAATGACACAAAACAAAGAAGTTAATATCTCAAGATGAAAACATCTAAGATCCTTTTTCATTTTGGAAACTAAGATGTTTTCATCTCCAGACATTTAAAGCTTAAAAAAAATCTCAGACAGAAACAAAGAAGATAACCGGGGATAGAAAGAGCAAAGGATTGAGATCTTTTGACACAGCTGTCAGAACCATAAAAAGCATCAAGCGAAATCAAAGATGCCATAGTGTAAAAGCCACGATGGCTCCTATTATCGCCACCAGGCATATAGACAGTCCATTAATCATTTTAAACTTCCTGTGTTGGTTCACGGGCGGAAGTCGTAAAAGTTACATTTCTCTCCGAGGAAAAAAAGTGTCGACAGGAGATACCAAGTTATGTTTTCGCTTGATAATACTTTCCGGACATTATTTATATGCGCCCATTAGAAAAGTGTGTTGAAGACAGAAAATTTTCGAGGGGAATTAGATGAAGTGGAAAAAAAAAATTATGTATAGCTAATATTAAAAAGTTTGCCTTTTTGTGGAAATAACAAATGAGAAAATTAAATCTAATAATACACGAGTTGAAAACATATTGCATATACACTGAAAAAAAATGAATGTTGTTTTTACAGTATAATACAACTATTTTTATAGTAATAAACTGTAAAATTGCTAATTTTACAGGAAAAAACTAAAACTGCTAATTTAACAGTTTATTACCGTGCATGTTACCTCTGCTGCCAGAGTTATACTGTAAAAACAACAGTTAATTTTTTGCAGTGTATGGCTTAAGAGATTACAAGCATCGTCAAATGATATTCTTGACGTTTTGAACTTCTGGATATTAGCTAGTACTCTCACTTTAATAAAAAGTTCTTCATAGCCTTGAAACATGTGCAGTTCTCTCATCAAGCTAATTCTACTCGTTTAGCGTTTCTTTTGCTATTTTTTGGATAAAACAATCAAATGACCAAAACCATCTTTTTTCAACATTGCACTGTTTTGCAGTTATAACCCGTGTTATAGTTACGTTCTGGCTTGATAATATTTTATCGACATTATTTATAGGTGCTTATTAGAAAGGTGTGATGACGACTGAAAATTTTTAAGGGAAATTTGACGAAATGAAAAAAAATATGTACTGTTAATATTAAAAAGTTCTTCCTTTGTGTGGAAACAACAAATGAGAAAATCAACTTTGTTAATATGCAAATTGAAAACGTATTGTATAAACATGGGATTTAAGTTTAAAAGCAGTCACGGTAGCGAAATAATTCTCAGCATTCGGAAGTTAAGCAGGACTCTCTTCTGAATAGAAAATTTTGAATTAAATCGCATTTAGTTAAGGGGAGTACAAATACTATCTGACCACGGATGAGATGGAAAGGATCACATCCATTTTATAGGCTAAATAGGTGTTTGCCAATTCCACAGCAGCCGTGGGCACACAGAACATTAATTACTGTTTTATAGTACTTTTATACCGTGTACGCTGTACGGGTGGCCGCGGGTTTATAAGTGCAGAGCAGAATTTTTTGGAAGCTGAAGACTAATTTAGGCAATCTTGGGGAACGAAAGAAGGGGAGAGGTGGCTTTTTATGTTCTCCCCCGTAAATTTGAGTTGTATTTTTACACATGCCGTTTTAGTACAGCTTTTCCAACGTTTGGGGAAAGCTTTCCTAATAAAATTCTTGAAAATAAAGTCTAATTAAAAGGAAAAGAGGAAGAAGTTTTGACTGTCTTCGGTCCAATGTGAAGGTCTCCCGACAAAATCGCAAGATCTCGGAGAGACTCATTCCCATATTTAACTTTTTAATTTGAACCTAATTTCATTCAATAATGAACCGTTCAGAAAATTTTTTAACATGAGCGCCTACGGAGAAATTTAAATTGAATGTTGATTCTGAACTTAAAGGCAGATTTCCTTCAAACTAACTTTGTAAGAAAATGGTTTTGATAAATAATGTATTGTAAAGTACTTTTCTGAATAATCTTCTGTGAGGACTCTGATTCCGACTCTGACTCCGCAAACACGGCGGAAATGCAGGCTCAGAAAAAATGACTGACTGGGCAGACGATTTTTTGTTTATTTATTTATTTGTTTTGTTTAATTTATTATTATTAGTTTTTTTATTTTTTTTGGCAGACGATTTTTTTTGTTAACAAAATTTTTCATTCATGAGAGCATTTTATTCTTTATTTATATTTAACAACTGGCAACGGATTAAAAATGAAATTCGAGACATTTTATTAACGAACGATTTTTTTTTCTTTCTTTGATAAAATGTGTTTTGATGTTCTTTGTTCTTTTATTTATTTTTTTTTTCTTTTGAAAACGATTGTGGAATTTTTCTACGGAAGAACTATGACAGTTACATTCTTTAAATGGTGCGACAAAACTTTATTTACTCGTTTATTTACTTTTTACGTGTCTATTTCATCTGATGAGAGGGGTATATTTTGCTTTTAGAAATCAGCGTAAAGTGCTATAAAGGTATGTTTAACATAATTTTCAGTTTCAGATAATTTATAGAATATTGATCAGATGCTAGAATGCCGATGTCGATGTACGGAAAAGTAGGCTTGTTTAGTTTTTGACAGAACTTCTTGTTTTTATTTAAATGTAATTATATACTTTAATTTTTGCCTTAAATGCTAAAAAAAGACTAAGAAGAGCAATGAAGAAACATGTTTAAAGTTTAATAAGATAATTTAATATTTTTAACACCTGGAAATATGGAATACCACTAAACTTGTCTGATTTTTAAACATCTGAATGCTACCTACAACAGGACTGAGCATTTCTCAACTTGTCCAGGTTTGTTCATACCATGTGGTCATCCTTGTTCTGGCTTGCTCTCACATGTGTATCTTATAGTTGTCTTTCAAATTCTGAAAGAAGTAGGTTGTTGAGTTAGTGCTTCTGCTGTAAAATCTTGTGAAGCTGATGTGATTTCTTTTCATTTCAAGTTCATTCATATTCACAGAATGTTTTGTTAAAGGTAAAAGAAGAAATTCTTTAGAATCCTTAAATATAAATTTAAATTTGCCTTTCTACATGTAAACTGTGAATAAGTTATGGATAACCCTAAATGCTCCGTAAGAGTTTTTGAGAATGATGATTGTAATATTTTAAGTTACAGTAGGCAGGTAGTTACTGTAAATAGTATTTATGAGTACAGTGCTGATGATAAAACTTTACTGCACCTGAGAACTGGGTATAAAACTATTGAAACTGTTTGTACCTACCAGCAAGGAGTTCCATAAAGGTGGCAAAACTCGGCAAGAATTTTTTTTGCATTAGAAAGCTGGTAAAAAGTACTTAAAATACCACATATAATATTTTTTTATCTTGCCCCCCACATGCACTTTTTTTGGCGTTGAAAATTGGATTTTTTTAAAAATTTACAACTTTGGAGGGGGGGCATACCTCATAAAGGGGGTGGAGTAACAAGCCAATTTTTTTATACAGTAAGTAATCATGACTATGAATATACGATGAAAAAATAGGCTTGCTACTTTGAACCCTTCATGGGTTTTTTAATGTTCGAAAGTAGTAAAAAATGTCATGATGACCTTGAAAAAATAAGCATTTTTTTCAAATCTGAACTTTATTGATAGCATATATAAAAAGATCTTTTTCTTAGCTTTCCAATGAGCTATATTTGAGTTTAAAATCTTTGATAGAAAAAAAGTTAAAGTTCATAAGGCAAAGCATCAAAACGCCCAATTTTCGCTGTTGCCAACAACAAAAATGGCCTATATAACAAAGGGTAAATTTTTAAAAAATAAAATGAACACTATTTTAAGCTCTGGGAAGTAAAAGGAAAACACATGCAAATTTTCATCAAAATCAAAAATGGAAATCTTTAAACCGCAATTTTACGCTTACTGTTGTAAATGTTGAGAGGAACTATATAGACTATATAGCAACTCTAGTTTGACAATGGATGAGATAGAAAAGCCGGTTTACAGGCGCAAATTCACCTATCGAGTATTTTTCAAGTATGCCAGTATATGCAGATGTGCAAAAACAAGAAGAGTCTAACCTCTTCTTGTTTTAGAGGTTAAAAAAATATTGTACTATTTTAAAACAATATATCAGATAGATGCAATATTCATGAAGATACAAAAATATAGTTTGCCCTAAGGCCACTATATAACTATATAGCAGCTCTAGTTTGACCACGGATGAGATAGAAAACTCGGTTTACTGGCGCAAATTCACTTATCGAGTATTTTTCAAGTATGCCAGTATTTGCAGATGTGCAAAAATAATAAGAGTCTAACCTCTAAAACAAGAAAAGTCTAACTTCTAAAACAAGAAGAGTCTAACCTTTGAAGCAAGAAAAGTCTTACCTGTAAAACAAGAAGAATCAACTTGAAATGACGAAACACGCATAATCAAAGTTTACTTTTCCCCCTCACTCAGATATACTCGTCCTTGCTGAAGTTTTGTCAATTCCATACCAATCATGTGCGGACAGAGTGTAATTTAATTTTAATTCTTCAAGAAAAATAATATCCAATGCACTCATGCACAAATTTCGGTTAGAAATTCTTTAGTTAGAATAGTGCTATTAAATAAAACACCCCAAAAAATGAATTTGGGCAAATAATTTGTTTGAGCAAGAATTGGGTACTAAAAAAATATTTCTTACATTAATTTGCAAAAGTAACTTCCCTCTATTGAATTACAAAAAGAAAGCGACAAGAAGTCTTTCTGTTTTCTCATTTTTCAATAGGATACATTTACTGGATTGCTAAGCTATTTTTCATTTAAACTCCCCCCCAACCCCCCAAAAAAACTGATGAAAAATTAAAGTTGTCTTAGTTGCCCCCTTTTTTAAAAACTATGCATATTAATAACAACGGTTTAATGTCATGTACAAACTGCTAGTTTTTAACGATGTTACAATTTTTTAATGAAATTGTGTTGAATCGCTTATGTATTGCTCAGACTATCGTAAATCCGCTAAAAATCCATCGAATTCTTCATTTTTTCTAACGAAAACCTAAAAATGCACAATAAAAGAAAGATTCTTAGCGCAGCGATTTACGGACAAAAAAATAACTTTTTTTTTTTAAGCAATGCAAACATATAATGAGATTAAAGCCAGAAAACAACTTTAAAAGTCAAGAACTTTTCCTCCTTCATCCATTAGAAACTTCTTACAAAACAAATGCTTTTGAAGCAAAGTTTTGCCATTGAAGTCAAAAGTTGACATCCATCAAACAATAACAAATCGAAATGGTTTTAGAAAGATTTATGAAAAATGTCATCTTTTCAAATCAGTACAAAAAACTGCGATCTTGCTTGAAAAATGAATAAAATTGCTGAAAATATTGTCTAGACGCTTTCGAAAAATAAACAGTCGTAGAAAACTCTAAATAGCTATTTATAGGCATAAGAAAGCAATTGCTGTCGCAAATTCAAAATGCTCTGCAATTCATGGTTAACACAAATAGTTACATTAACTATAAATTAACAAAATTTCATGTTTGTATTTCAAAAAAAAAAATCAGCTATTCTCCGTTAGTCCCAACATTGAGTGTTGCAAAGCATTAAACGTTATAAAAAGAAAAACGCAAACGTAAAATCTACATTCGGCTATTCCCAATCTAGTTTTAACACTGACACCTTTGTTCGAATACTACTTCTGTTGCTACTTTTCTGATTGAAAATAATAATTGCAAGATTTCTAAGAAATAACTTTTGCTGAAATAAAATTTATAGAAATATAGTATGATAATTCATATCATTTTAAAGTTTTGCACCTTTTAGGTTCCATTAACAAACACTTCAATTTTTTGCGAAATTTCTTTGAAATAAGGTTAGTTTGAAAAAAACCTTCTTTTAACTGAAGGCAGTCAGTTAAGTTACATTTGTGACAATGTTTGAAATTAAATAGTGAGATTGAAATGCATCAGTTTTCACATCAATTGAATAGTCATATATTTTAATGAAGTTGCAAATTCAGAACATGGACATATTGATACGAACTTATTTTGAATTTAAATATTCTTCAGCTAGATAGAACTCTATTCGTATTTTGGTATACATGTCTAAATATACTACCGCTCTATTAATCTAACTGGAATATTGTAATAAAAACCGAAAATGATAAAATACTTTTCTAGTTGTTGATTTCTTCTGTTAAATCTATTGTCGGTTAAAATTTCTTAAATATTTCTAGTTATGAATCAAATATCGGATATAGAATTTCACCTGTTTTGACCTCATGCCTTTTTTCGCCAAGTCTGCACCAATCTCGCACTAACCCGTACACGATTACCCATTGTTGCAGAACAAAACGGCTACAGTGAATATTTTATCAAAGTACTAAATGTTTAACAATGGAACGGTCATTGTTTATGTTTGCGCTCCTAAAAGTACAAATCGCGCACTAAAAAATGCCACACTTCCCCTTAGGTTTCCTTTGAAATCTGTAAAAAATTGAACGTTGTTTTTACAGTATAATGCAGCTAATTTTATAGAAATAAACTGTAAAAATTGCTCGTTTTACAGTAATAAACTACAAAATTGCTAACTTTACAGTACTAAACTGTAAAATTGCTACTTTTATTGTACTCGCTCTCTCTGTCGCTCGTTCTTTTTCTATTCGAATTCTTAGCGGAAATTCGATAAAATAGGGAAGAAATATTCCATACACATTTTCAAGTCTTATGTCATTCGAAAGCTTGAAATTTTCTGCACAAAATGACGTTTTTTCGAAGTTTCTACATCATCAGGAGAGCTGTAACAATTGTTTTTAGAATCCTGAAATTCAAGGCTTACCTTCAGTAAAGCAAGCCAAACGATTCTAAAATGGCTTTGCTCGCGAATAAAATTTGTTTGAAAATAGAGATGAAATGAATTATTTTATCAACGGAAATCAACTTTTCATGTTGTTACCATGGTTACGTTTTTATTTCGTTCTTTTTCCCTTAATAATTTTAAAAATGTATTTGTTTTGAACATCAAACTCAAGCCTTTAAATTGTCAAGAATATTAAAACCGTGAAAGATGCCCGTCTCAAATGAGAAATCGATCCTTTCCTAAATACAGGACATTCTAAATTTGTCTGCAAAACATATTTCTTCATTATTAATTTATTCATATAAATTGCAGCAATGCTTGATGACGAATTAGCTTTTTTTATCGTTTGCTGTTGATCTTTCGATGTTTATTGTTTTTATTATCATTGTGAAGAATAATGCACGAAATTTCTATGACTAATACTTAAAATTTTTAGGATCAGTTGAGTTTAAAAGAAAAAATTGCTCCAAATATACTTTTGCAATGTGATTATTTATTGTTGGACTGTAATTTGCAGCAATAATTGCATTTAATAAATAATGAAAGACAATATTAAAAATTATTTTTTTGGCGACTTTTTACAATTTGGCATTCAATTCTATTTCAGTATATTTACTTCTATCTTATTGCGATATTGCAACGTTCTTTCTAAAGTATGTCATTTCGGAAATGTATTATTTTGTTTTTGAAGTTAGGAAAGAAAACTTTCTTCTTCTTTTAAACTTTGGTAAGATTTCTGTTGGTTTCTGTGAGCAACAAAATTTTTCTTATTTTTTCTTTTGGCTTATTTTTGTGCACCTATCTTTGGGGTTGCATTCGAATGTCCCCAAGGGGGTGATTTACCCCTTTTATGGGTAATCAGGGCTTTCAATGCAGACCAAAGTGATATGAATTGGCGCGACCACTTGGCGATATCTCGCCAAGCTTTTGGTCACCAAGTGTTTGAACGCCAATTTGGCGACATATCGCCAAGTTGGCAATAAATTTAGCGAAAAAAAATTTTTTTTGGGTTCAATTTGGCGCTATTGGCGATATTTTGCGAAAAATCTACTGAATGATGTTAAACTCGGCGATATTTAGGAGATTAATCATTGTAAAACATTTTTTTGCATTGTTTCGTGGCAAACTAGGGACTCAAATGTTTGAATTGTTATCTTACTCACTTCAAGCACTATTTTAGCACTTAAGGCATCTACTAAGAAATTTACACGTAAAAGGAAGTAGTGTAGGGTCCATACCAAATTTTTATATCATACTTTGAAGGAATTATAGTTGAATTATAACTAAAATAGAGTATTTTTTCTGCTATATCATTTTTTTACAAATGAACTTTTAATTTTATACCACGGGCAAAGCCGTGCGGGTACCGCTAGTATTGTAATAAAATGTAAAACTGCTAGTTTTAAAGTTCATTACTGTGCATTTTACAGTTTTAATCTAGAACCTCTGCTGCCTACTTTTTTATAGTAAAATACAGCTAAATTTTACGGCACTAAACTGTAAAATTTCTAAATTTACAGTAAGAAACTGTAAAATTGCTAGTTTTACAGGTTATTACTGTGCATTTTACAGTATTAAAATGGAACCTCGGTTTCCAGTATGGGACTGTGAAAACAACTGTTCATTTTCTGCAGTGTAGTAGATATTAGCAGAAAATTATTGTACACTATTCCAGATAATTCTTTGCAAACCACTACCTCTGGGAAAAGATTACCAGTGCACCGTGTGGGTGTAATATGAAAACTAAAAGCTGAGGCATTTGGTAGGCGGGTAGTGTAAACCTAAATTTCTCTTTACCATACTAACTAAACAGACAGGATTGAGCTTTGCATTCTGGTAATATACTACTGCGTTCCTTAGCAAGGAGGCATTATCTTTTCTTAGAAAAGTTGTTTTATATTCGCTGTTGATTTTTACTTAACGCAATAGCGTTTGGGTCAAGTTGATACATCGAGTCGATAGATACTCGTAAGTTATGGTTTAACCTCCTTAATTTTTAAATGTTTTTTTTTTTTTTTTTTCTGTCTTTCCAGAAAGACTTGAAAATGAGCAAAAAACTATAAAAAAAAATTCCTTGAAATAATTAAAAGAGCTTATTTCGGGAAATATACACATACTTATGCTTGTTTTAACTGTAAATCGAATTTACGTTTCTCATTAAACTGATTAATGCTTCAAAGATTTTGTGAGACTTCTTTAAAAACAACTCTTTAAAACTTCACTTCGTTGCTCGTTACATCAGCTATAACATTTCATTCATCTGTCCCACAATGAGTCTTGGTGCATTTAAAAAATACATTTTGACATTTTTTTCTACATAAAAGAAATTCTCAACCATAGTTTTGAAGACATTATTTGATAGATAAATAAAAATAACATTGCATAACCCGTTCTTCCCAATAATATTAAATGATATATTTTTAGTGTTGATCATGAAATAGCAAACAGCGTTTTTTTCATCTGCAACAGTCTCTTTCGTACATTTAAAACATAACTTTCATCAAGAAAGGCAAAATCTATATATATCACGCAATTTCTGTTTAAAAGCGTTACGTGTGTTACTTCATTATGTCTACGCTAGTTGCACTCGGCGAAAATCTAGTGCTACTTCATGCTAAATTGTTATCCATATTTTTTGTCGTAATACCATCGGTTTTAAGTTTTGGAAAAAAAACTCTCTAAATAAGATAGCCGCAATCAAGAAACAGCAATTGAGATTTCAAAAATGCCTAAGAACACATTTCTAACAACAGTTCGACTGCTTGTGAAACAAAGTTTGGAACACAAAAATAAATGTAATTCAAGTTACTCGGACAGTTATTATCCAGAAATACTTTATCTATTAAGGGCCCTGCTCCACATTAACGTAAAGCAGAAAAATAAAGCAGAAACGTAAAACGGATTAAGTGGTACTCCTATGGAAAGTACCTGGATTTTCGGTTTCTGCCTTCTGTTTCGGTCATGTTTTCTGATGATGTGGAGCAGGGCCCTTACTCTATTTATGCTACGCGCCCTGAAAAAAAATAATAACAGTGAAAAGGAGCTTCTTCAAAGTAGCAAAAGTAATTCAGTATACAGGGTGTCCACTCCAATCGTGGACCAATAGCTAATTTCTAAACCGTTAGAGATAAGCATATAGTTTATTTAGGAAAAAATCTCCAAATTTTGAAAGGAATTTTGGGTCTATTCAATGTTTTTCAAAAAATCAAATTTTGAAAGAGTTACGAAATTTAAATTTTTATACAGCCCCCCAGTCCTATCAATCATATTTAGTAAAACGTTCTTGACACTATAACGTTTAAAACTAAAAAAAAATCACTCTTCTATCACAAAAATTGACCGAGTTATGACGTTTTGAAAAATCAAGATTTTGCATTGTTTCATGAAGTCATCGAGAGATCGATTAAGGGATCGTATGCGACATCCTTCAAAATCTTGATTTTTCAAAACGTCATAACTCGGTCAATTTTTGTGGTAGAAGAGTGATTTTTTTTTAGTTTTAAACGTTTCAGTGTCAAGAATGTTTTACTAAATATGATTGATAGGACTGGGGGGCTGTATAAAAATTTAAATTTCGTAACTCTTTCAAAATTTGATTTTTTGAAAAACATTGAATAGACCCAAAATTTCTTTCAAAATTTGGAGATTTTTTCCTAAATAAACTATATGCTTATCTCTAACGGTTTAGAAATTAGCTATTGGTCCACGATTGGAGTGGACACCCTGTATATGTTTTTGACCAACTTATTCAATTTTAAGACTTTCAGAGGGCTAATAACCAGAATTCAATCAGGCCAAAAATACTTCCGTACTGTTTGTTTCTCTGATGTAAAACCTCCCGCAAATTAGCATGTGTGTCAGGTCTGCTCTGATTTTATCAAAATAGCGGAGAGAAAATTGGAAAATAAAGGTAAAAAATAACACGCTCAGCAGTTCTTCCAATGTAGCATCGAAAAGACAGAGTTTGCAAGAGCGGGAGGAAAATGCTCATCCTCAGCCCCTTTTTAAAATGGAATCTATTAGGAATGCTAGTATCTCCTTTAGAAAATGGACAGTACCATAGAAAGACTCTCGAAAAAAACAATTGTCAAATCATACGACTATCCGATTTTGAAACTCAGCGTTAAGAGATTATAATATACAATGCTCTTGCAATCATTTTTGGTTACATAAAAGATAATAACAAACTAAAATGCACTTTCCAAGGGGATATTTTTATTTCCTCCAATGCCAACAGCACATTCCAAAATAGCCCTTAGCAATCCCACTAACACTCATCGTCAAAGGAATTCAGAATAAACTGCCAGATTACACAGAAAAACATTTACACTGCCGAGATTTATGCGTCAAAAAATTTCAATGCATTTGATTTATTTTACTTCCAGCTGACACTTAAAAATACCTTAAAAACAAATCTCGCTCCACATAAAACAAAAGAAAGAGACTCCCCCCTCCCCGGTTTCCCTCTCTGAAAGCGATACGGACGTTTTTATTTTTGTGATAAAGAGGAACAATTTCCATGGAAATGGAGAAAATTTGCCCATCACTTTAAGCAAACAGCCTGTCACACGAGGACACGAAGATCCCTCCATTTTGTTTGTTTAATGCATTCACGGTTTAAATCTCAATTGTTCTTGAATTCGCGTGTATTTTGTCTTTTTCCCCTTGGCAGAGCTTCTGGTGAAGAATTATTTTTGCGTCATTTTTTTTTCTTTTCTGCGAGACACATTGTGTAAGTCTCTGAGGGAAGTTTTAGTGTCGACTTCATTATTTCTAGATTTACTTAATTTTTTTTAATGTATTGTTTTCTGGATCATTTAACACCATCTGTAACTTCTTGTGATTGTTGGATTTATATCTGCTCAGTTTCATTGTGTAGAAAATTGTGATTTATTTTTTAAAATTATCTTTAAAGGATGCCTTCAAAGGAATAAAGTATTAACCAAAGACGCTAAAATATCTCTGACAAAAGGCTTTATTTGTGTCCATAAAATTATTTTAACGACTTTAAAATGGAAAACGAGTTAAGGTTAAGATTAGGTGTTACATCTGAGTAACACATTTTCTTATTAATTTATGGGCGGTTGTCTGCTCAGTATCTTAAAACTATCTTAAAACTATTGAAGTGGTGACATTTTAGTAGAAAAGCTTATATTAAAAAGGTTTATTAACACTATTTACATTTCAAATTAAAATCTCTTACAAAAATGGCCAAAAGGTGTTTACAATCTACTTTTTTTTTTTTTTTATGTATATATATTAAAAAAGTTTATTATAACTATTTACAATTTGATAGGAAAAGTTCTTACAAGAAGTGGCCAAAAAGTTTTACAATCTATTATAGTGGACTTCATCTTAAAATATTTAACATCTTATTCTATTTTTTCATTGTTGCCAAACTCAAATTTTTGTAGCCTCGAGGTGGAAAGGATGATCATTTCTTCTTTTCAAGGCTTATATCCATCATTAGGCTTGAATAATGATTCGTTTGCTCTTGTAAATCTTCAGAATACCAGCAGATCTAGAATAAATCTATGAAATTTTATACTCTAATTAAGTAAATATTAAGCAATGTGGGTGAGGGGTCTGAAATAAAGATCTCTTTTGAAGAACCACAAACTTTTGAAAACACGGATTTGAGAGGCCTCGATATTAAAACACTTGTTGCAGGTTGGAATAGTCTTATTACCTTTCGAATAAGAGAAAAATCAAACGTAACCATTTATCAGTCTTCTAATAGCTGATTGTTTCTGCTATATTGAAGAAGAAGGGAGTTCTACACCAACACTTTTCTTTAAATCACCTGGTAGGCCGGTGGTGTCCCAATCGAGCCCGTCAAAGATCCATCGTGTTTACTTATGGTGACTGGACTACGTTAAATTTGAGTCAAGGTCGCAAAGTCCTCCAAGGTGGTAAAAAGACTAAAATCACAATTTGAATTAAATAACATGTGTGTGTATGTGTGTGTGTGAAAAGTATCTGAATTACTTGGTGCGAGAGAAAAGCATCAGTAGAGTAAGCTAAAAGCAATCCCAACTTTTCCTTCCATTTCAACACAAGAATGGTTTTCTCAAAACGAAACAGAGCTTGGCTAAAGGAATATATTTTTAAATGCTTACAAAAGGAAAAACTATGACAGCTACACGAATTTGCTTTGTTAAAAAAGTTTTTTTTTTCGCTTTTTTTCTTTTAAACGACTAGAACATATTTTTAAACTAGATATGGGCTACATAATTTGCGTACAGGGAGCATAAGCATTCTGATGCATCTTTCTATTAATAGTGCTCAACTGCTGTTGATTTTTAGTGTCGATTTTAATCAGTGCAAATATCGTTTTATTTTTGAAACTTATCGATTCAACCCTGCACAACCCTACCCTAGCGCATTCTTGTAATATTTTCAAAATACATCAAAAAAAAATTTTTGGTGATAAGCAAGGGCGGATCCAGAATTTTTTCAAGGAGGGGACGATTAATTATTTTACAAACCTCTTACTACGTATTAATTTTTAAGCATGCTTTTGGGGGGGGTGCCACATTATTTTGATCTTCAACAACTAAAATGTAGATGTTTATTTAAGGAAGGGGAGACAGAGGAAATCTCCGAACGTCTTTCTCCCGTTTTTAGTTACAAAAGATCTTCTAAATTTCGTGTTTTTAGAACTTTCTAATTATTTCAGGGGAATGTTAAAAGCATCCCAGCCACATCTTCGAAGATCGCAGTTTTTTAAACTGTAATTTGTAAAATTACCAGGGGAAAATTACTAATTCCCGTCCCTTCCACTACCATCATCAAAGATGGACTATACACTTGCGTTTTTAAAAAAAAATTTCCGAAATATTGATGGTGCAATAGTCCTCAATGGAGGGGCAATCACCCCCATTGCCGCTCCCTTATATCCCTTAGTGATAAACTCGATAATATCCCAGTAGTCGAAAATCCACTCATGCACCAGTAATTTTCTAAAATACCGATGATTTTGCGAATATACTAACTTTCATCTCTCTGTCTGATAAAATGTCCTCTCAATGCAGCTACGACCGATGGAAAAACGATGTTTTAGGCTCCAACATTAAATTCTAGTTTTATGACTTTATAGAAAGGCAAGATTTCCCAAAGTAATAAATATTAATATCGGCCACAACTCTCATTCAATTGAAATTCAATGATCATGTTCCACACCAACCAGACTAAAAGAACTTTGAAACTGACTCTGCCATTTTTGGCCATGCAACAAATTCCGAGTATCTTGATGTGGGTAAATATTACACTGCAGAAAATGAACTGTTGTTTGTACAGTATAAAACTGGCAGCCGATGTTCCAATTTAAAACTGTAAAATACACAGTAATAAACTGTAAAACTAGATATTTTACAGTTTATTACTGCAAAACTAGTAAATTCAGTTTCTTACTGTAAAGTTAGCAATTTTGCAGTTCATTGCCGTAAAATTTAACTGTATTATACGGAAAAAAATAACAGTATAATACTGGCAGCAGAGATTTCAGTTAAAATTTATAAAATGCACTCTAATAATCTGTTAAATTAACAATTTTACAGTTTATTACTGCAAAATTAGCAATTTTACAGTTGAGTACTGTAAAAGCAGCTATTTTAGTTCATTACTTTAAAATTAGCAATTTTTACAGTTTATTACTATAAAATTAGCTATATTATACTGTAAAAACAACATTCATTCTTTAAAGTGTAGGAAAAATGCCAATTCAACCATTTAAATATTCAGCGTTTTAAAGATACTTAGAAATAAAATTTATACGGTATTTCAACTGTACATTAGTAACAGATTTTTTCAAAAAATAGCAGCATGGGAAAGGTGAACATTTACCCCCATTTTTGGGGGTTCTTTGCCTGACTGCTACAGATCTGAAGCAAATATTACTGATTTCATGCTTAACGTGCATACGTTACCGGTATAATTTATGTAAGTAATCCAACATAAATGTGTAGTAATTACACGTAATATTTACAAAGATTGTGACGCATCATTAAAATGTATTATCAAATCATCTCAAGTTGAAACTTCAAATTTAAAAAGATATTTTGAAACTGAAATTATGTATAAGAGATCAAGAAGGAAATAACATTTGCATGAAAACGCTGAAATGAAACGAAAACTAATTTTTTTAAATTTTTTACGACTGTAGTGGTATGTTTAACTTTTTTTTTTTTTTTTTTTCATGAATTGGGAAATAAAAATGTTTACTGAAAGTATAATGACTTTTATTTAATTGAAATAAATTCATTTTCTTTAAAGGTTAAATTTTTTGCCATCCTACTTATCGGTCTTTCTTTTTTAATTTTCCCATCCATTTGTTAAAAATATTGGCCGAAGGTTGAGAAAAGTTACACTAAAGAGTTACACTAAATATTATGTTTAAACGAATATTATTGTTCAAAAGGAATTAATATCTGTGCACCACGTGTACTTTTTTTAAGTACAAATAATAAAAGTAGAAATTGGTTAAAGCTTAAATATTTTAATAAGTAAATTAGTAATAATTTAAATGAGCGTGATTATGTTTTTTTCTAAGCAATCGAATTAGTTAATAGTTTAAAAATCAAAATAAAACAAAAATCATGAAACAAGCTTAAAAAAGGAAATTGATTCAAGACGGTCAGAGGTAGAGGGGATGTTTGAAAAACAAAATTTGTAAATCTACTATTTTGAAGCAATAAATGCATATTTGGAGCAGTAGCTGCGAATGAAGGCTCAACAACCGAGGAAGGGAAAGGGGAAGAACCATATAGCTTGTTTGAAAGATCGCATTTTATGATTTTTTTGTGAACATCATATTTCAGTGAGATATTTAGATGTTTTTCAACAGTAGTTTTTTTTAACAATAAAATAGGTTAAATTTTTTCAAAATCTGAATGAAATAAAATTGTCATAACGATTAAAAATTAATTAATTCGCAGACAAATAGGTTAATTATTTTCAAAATCTGAATAAAATAAGATTCTTATAACAAGATTAAAAATTAATTATTTTGAAGCAGTCGGAATGGATAATTCCAACATGCACGCACAGTTTGTTAAAAAAAATATTTTAAAGCGAAATTTTTTTGGGGGAGTAGATTTTTTTCAAATGAAGATTCGAAAATTCATTTAAAAAATGGAGGTTGTAAATGAAAAGATAATTTTTGCGCAATATGATAGCTGGACATTTCCAATTAAAGATTCGAAAATTAAACGCGTTATTATGTTCAGGCCACCTAATTTATCTTCTATTATGCAAATACTGTTTTATTTTTGAAATATTAGCGGCATTGCTGAAGTGGTTGGAAATTCAAATATATATGTAACAAAATAATATTGCTGTTTTTAGATTGCAGTATCTAATTTGACTGATTCACTATAAACCAAATCGTCACAACTACCTAAAAAACATTTACGGTTTATCTAGGTACATTTTTTTTAGATTACTCGGAAAAGAATGATGATTGCAAAGATGCAATAGAGAGGAGTTTTCAAAGCCCTGTATATTGAAAGGCCGAAAAATTAATAGAAAACTAACGAAAAGTTATCCATTTTTCCTCACGAGTTGTTTGTGTTCTTACTCATAATAATGTTTGAAAAAAACACCGCAGAAATTAACTGTTGTTTTTACTGTATAATAGTATCAACCTAGGTTCTAGTTTAAAACTGTACAATGCAGAGTAATAAACAATAAAATGTCTAGTTTTACAGTAATAAACTGTAAACTAGTTTTACAGTTATTACTGTTCATTTTACAGTTGTAAACTGGAACCTCTGCAGCCAGTATTATACAATAAAAACAACACTATATTTTTAGCAGTGTTGCAATATTGGAATTATTCGAATAATTAAATTTGGAGTTTTAATTAACTGTTTACGTCTTAAACGAGTTTGTAAAAAAAAGTTTGCACATTTTATAGAATAGAGTAGCTTTCTTCGAATATAAAAAAACGAGCTAAACTGTTCAAAAAAGTGATCGATTGCTATTCCTAAAATTGATTCTCAGTTTCATCGATTCCGTGCATTATCTCCACTGCTATCCTAAAAGTTCATTCCGTGGTTCGAAATGGCATTCCCCTTGCACTGACCATTTGCGAGGAGTACTAAATCAGGTCAAAAGATCTAACATTCCAAACGTCAAAAGAGTAAAGTTGAGATGTTTTGATACTGTTTCCCCAGTGATCGTTTAGTAGATTCACAGGAGAAACTATTTGGCGATGAATTTTTCATAAGACAGTCGTTGAGCATAAATTGAGAACTTGGCTTCCGAACTCAAGCATCCTCTCGCGCCCCAAATCCAGCTGTTGTATAATATGTTGTTTAACAGTAAACTGCCCACTTATATAGATGTGGACGAAAATATGAGCAATTGAGGAAACATCTTATTTTGTCTAGAATGATGCTATCTCAGAGATTTTCAGTAAATGACTGAAACGTAAATTTTCTTGCTGACACACTTTAAAGCTATGTACTGTGGAGAGCAATGAACGGTCTATTTATTGATTATCAAATTTATTATTCGTAAAATGAATTAAAATGCATACATTTGTAAGAGATATTGTTTT